>CABHPP010144210.1:9353-29824 GCA_902168425.1 Peromyscus attwateri | reverse complement strand
GGAGGGAGGGAGGGAAGGAAAGGGAGAAGGAAGGGAAGGGAAGGGAGGAAGAGAAGGGGAGGGAAGGAAGGGGAGGGGAGGGGAGGGAGTAGAAGGAGGGAGGGAGGGAAGGAAAGGAAGAAGGAAGGGGAGGGAAGAGGAGGGAGGGAGGAAGAAAAGGGGAGGGAAGGAAGGGGAGGGGAGGGAAGGGAGTGGAGGGAGGGAGGGAGGGAAGGAGGGAGGGAGGAAGAGAAGGGGAGGGGAGGTAAGGGGAGGGAGGGAGGGAGGGAGAACCATTGGAGATCCCATCAATTCCCTGAGGCTTTCTGGCAGCGTACTGGATTCCCAGGTCCTGCAGTAGTGACCAACCATGGCATACGTGTCGCCAACCACCCAGATGATGCTCCTTATCCTGGCAGTCTGTGCCCGCTGAGTCAGCAGTTCAGAGGCCCTAAGCCACTGCCCTTCACCCTGACAGCAGCCACAGGTCCCTTCATGGGCTTAAAGAGCAACCATACCCTGGCCACTTACCTCTCTCACAGTTAACAAAATGTGCCCTCTGCTGGTACCACTCCCACCTAGCACCGACCCAGCCAAGCCTGTGGAACACCCTCATCACCAACTGTGACTGAATAGCAGCCAACCCAGGCTCGAGGTGCGGAGTACGGTCCTTTGTGCTTCCCTGCTTGAGGTCTGAACATCACGTAAAATCAGGTATGAAGTTGGGCGTGAAGGCGCGGGGCTGTAATACTAGGAGGTAGGAAGAATGAGCTAAAGGCCAGCCTCAACTACCTGACAAATTTGAGGCCAGCCTGAGCTACATGAGACCCTGTCTCAAAACAACAAAGCAAAACACTACGAATTCCAGACTTTGTCTTCTACCCGTTACTCTTCATTAGAATCCACAGAGTAACTGTATTATTCTAATGTACCGTATAACGATTAGGAGTAATGGCGATCTCAACTTCTCTTTCCCCCTCGTCCCATCTCCCTTCTTTTCTCTCTCCTACAGAAGTTTCATGTTCGTGTCTTACGGCTCCTTTGACTTGATTTGTCCCACTGCACTCATACCCAGACCGTAGTTGGGAGATGAGCGTAATGGCCACAACCTCGGGTTTCTTCCACTTGATTCTCCGTGGCAGTTCCAAACGGATCGGATGATTCAAGATTATTTTTTTGTGTGTGTGTGTTTAATTTTTGAGTTCTTTATATATTCTGTGTTGTATGTCAGCCCCAGTGAGGGTCAGTATAGTCAGCAAACATTTTCTCCCGTTCTGTAAGCTGCGACTTCACCTGTTTTATTTCGTTTCCCTCAGCAGAAGCAGTTTCCTAATTTCATGCAATCCCAATGATCAATTCCCCTCACGTTTCTTAGGTTCTCAGAATCTTTTTCAGAAAGTTCTTGTGTATGCCCCTATCTAGAAACATTTTTCCTCTATAGTTTCAAAGTTTCCTGTCTTACATTAAGGTCTTTTAACCATTTTGAAATGGTTTTCAACAGGGTGAAAAATAAGGTCAAACTTCATTTTTCTGTATGTGGACATCCCATTTCCCCAGCATCATATATTGAAAAGGCTCCATTTTCTCTAATGTGGTTTTGGGCACTGTGGTGGTCCGAAAGAAAATGCCTCCCCCTCCCCAAGGGAGTAGCACTATTGGGAGGTGTGGCTTTGTTGGAGTAGGTGTGATCTTGTTGGCAGAAGTATGTCACTGTGGGGGGGCGGGCTTTGAGGTCTCCTATGCTCAAGATACTGCTCAGTGTCACAGTGCACTTCCTGTTGCCTTCTGATCAAGATGTAGCCAGCACCATGTCTGCCTGCACACCACTGTGTTCACCACCCTGATGATAATGGACTGAATCTCTGAACTGTAAACTACCACCTCAATTAAACGTTTTCTTTATAAGAGTTGCTGTGGTCCTGGTGTCTCTTCACAGCACTAGAAACCCTAACTAACTAAGACGGGCACCTTTGTCAAGAGCATGCAGGGTTAGCTGTGTGGGTTTGTTTCTGAGTCTCTGTTCTACTCTACTGATCTGTATGTCTGGTTTTGTGCCGGTACTAGGCTGCTTTTGTTACTATGGCTCTGTAGTACAGTTTGAGATGACATATTGTGGTACTTCATTGTGTTTCCGTAGGGGTTTTAGGGTTGATTTCTTTTTTTAATTCTGTGAAGAATGCCATTAGAATTTTGATGGAGAGTGTATTAAATCTGCAGATCACTTTAAGTAACATAACCATTTTCACACTATGGATTCTGACAATGCGTGAGCATCAGAGGTCTTTCTATTTTCTAGGTGTCCACCCCTTTTCCTTCATTGTACTGGGGATTAACCCCTGGGCTTCATGTGTGCTGGGCAAGTGCTCTACCACTGAGCCTTTCTGTCCATCTTCTAATATCTTCTTCAGTGTTCTAATGCTTCATTATAGATACCTTTAACCTCCTCAGTTCGGTTTATTCCTAGCTATTGTAAATGGAATTGTTTTCTTAATGTCTTTCTCAGCATTTTTATTACTACTGTGTAGAAAAGCTACTGAACTTCCTATAGTGACTTTTTTGTGTGTGTATGAAAATGCACACATGTGTGTTTGCGTATGTGCTTGTGAGGGCCAGAGGTCAATGTTGGGTGTCTTCTGAAGCTGATTTCTACCTTATATTTTGAGACAGGTTTTTAACTGAACCTGGAGCTCATTAATTTTTCTGGCTGGCCAACGAGTTCCAGGGATCAGGCTGACTCCCCCCAACCCAGTGCTAGGGTTAGAAGTGAGCACTGACCCTGGCTTTTTACAGGGGTGCTGGGGATCTGAACTCTGGTCCTCATGTTTGCATGGAAGTCATATTATTGACTGAGCCATGCCTGCATCCATTGTCTTATGCTGATTTTGCATTGTGTTATTTTGATGAAAGTATCAAAGTTAAGAGTTTTCTAGTGGAGTCTTCAGAATCTTTTAAGTATTGGATCGTATTATATGCAAATAGGCTACACTCTGTACATCAGTCTGGTCTTGAACTCACAAAGATTCACCTGCCCTTGCCTCCCAAGTGCTGGGATTAAAGGTGTGCAGCACCACACATGATGCTGAACTTTTCCAGAGGCTTCGTCTGCATTGGTTGAGATGGTCATGTGATTTTTGCCCCGGAGTCTATTTACATGCTGTGTTGTATTTATTGATTAGCACATGTTGAACCATCCTTGCATTCTTGGAATGAAACTAACTTGATCATGGTGTGTGATCTTTTTTGTTTTAAATGTATTTTTTATTTGATTTGTAAATATTTTATTTACTTTATGTCTGTGTTCATCAACAAAACTGGTCTATGCTTGTTTTTGCTGTTGAGTGTCTTTATTATCAAGGTAAGAATGGTTTCATAATGAGTTTGGTAATATTTCTTCCCTTTCAAATTTTCATTTTAAATACGTTAAACTGTTTTATTTGTTGCAAGTGTGTGTGTGTTTGTTTGTTTACGTATTGTGTGTGTGCTGTGGAGACCTGAGGCTGACCTTGGCTGTCTTCCTGGATCACTCTTTAGTTGAACCTGGAGCTCACTCTTTGGCTACTCCAGCCAGCTAGCTTTCTCTGTGGATTCCCTGTCTGCCTTACAAATGTTGCTAGCATTACAGGGGGGCCACCATGCCCACCCAGCACTGATGTGGGTGCTGCTGATCTGAACTGTGGTCCTTATATTTGCACAGCAAGAACTTTACCTGCCGAGCCGGCTCTCTACCCCTCTCTATTGGTTTTGGAATAATTTCAAAATCATTGGTGTTACTATTTTTTTAAATAATTTTTATTCCATTTATTGATTTATTGTGTGTGTACCTTTGTGTATGGCCTTGTGTGTGCCATGGTTGGTGTGCAGAGGTCAGGACAACTGGTGGGAGTCAGTTCAATCCTTCTACCATGTGGGTCCTGGGGATCAAACTCAGATCTCAGGCTTGTCAGCAAGAGCCTTTACCCACAGGGTCATCAGCCCTGGCATTAACATTAATTCTTCTTTAAATGTCCGAAAGGATTCCACTGTGCATTTGCCTAGTCCTGTGTTTATTCCCCCCCCCCCTCTCTCTCTCTCCTCTCTTCTTCTTCTAAATCTGGGTTTGTCTTGTTATTATTTCTCCAAGACCTTGCGAAGCATCATCAAGTTATTTGTGTTCTTTCTGATTTTTTGAATGTATAACATGTAATCATGCTCTTGCTCTTAGAACCGACTCTTTGCTTCACAAAGGCTTAAGCTGTGTTTTTATTTTCATTGGATTCTGGAACTTAAGTTTTTTTCTCCTGATTTCTTCAATAAACCACTGATAATTCACCAGTACATGATTTAATTGTCATGTGTTGTGGCGAGCCACAAGAATATATTATAGAGATTCAGCTGTGTATTAAAGCTATTAGACTTTGACCTATCTGTCAAAAGGCAAGCCATTTATTATGAATATTTGGTGTTATCCAGCCTTTAGTATTTCAGCTGTCTTCTGCTATGAAATTCTTACGTACCTAGACTAATTGGCAAACAGTTCAGCTCCTCAGACCAGTTGAACTTCTGGTTTTTTGTTTGTTTGTTTGTTTGTTTGGTTGGTTGGTTTTTTTCCAGACAGAGTTTCTCTGTGTAGCCTTGGAGCCTGTCCTGGGACTCGCTCTGTAGACCAGGCTGGCCTCGAACTCATAGAGATCTGCCTGGCTCTGCCTCCCGAGTGCTAGGATTAAAGGTGTGCACCGCTGCTGCTGTTGCTACCGCCGCCGCCACTACCACCACCACCACCACCAGGCAGTTGAACTTCTAGGTAACTAACTTCCCTGCTGGAGCCACGTAGGCAAAGACAAGCTGGCGGGAGATGCATAGCTTTGTTTCTTGTGCTAATGAAGCTCAGACCATCCTCTTTGAGGCCTAGTAGCTCTCCAGAGCAATTGACTGAGAACAAAAGAGGTTTTTACATATCAAGGTGGAAGGTAGAGCAACATTCCTGAGGAGGAAGAGAGAAAGAAAGGACAGGCATTTTCTGTAGAGCAGACAGAATGGCATGACCAGGGAGAAGAGAAGAACAAGAGGTAATGTAGATGGTAAGGCAGAACTCTTGAGCCAGGAGTAGAGAGCGAGCAGAGATGGAGGGAGAAGAAACAGAGGGCAAAGATGAGGCGGAAAGCATAAGAGCTTAGTCGTTAGCAGGACTATGAGAGAGAACCGGACAGAACTGAAGCTATGGAGACAGGATTTCATCCCAGAGAAATAAAGTAGATGGATAAGAGATTGGTGTACCTAGAGTTATTCTTGCCCTGAATGCCTGACGGAGCTGTAGCTGTATTGATAGAATTTTGTCTTAGAGGAATAAAGTTAACAGACATAAGGACATAGTGTACGCAGATTTTTTTCCCTCAGATACCCCACGCCAGACATAGCGAAATCCCTGGACCCCTGGGTATTCAATAATGTGTTGGTTTCTAGTTTTAATCCATAATATGAGAAACATTTTTTAAAGTATTTGTTAAAACTAGCTTTATGACATAAAATGTGATCTGGCCAATGGAGATTGAGAGCCCAATATCGCCAGCTTTGGCAAGCATTAATGTAAGTCTAGGAACTGTAACCATGAGATTGGATTCTCCAGAAGAGCTGCCAGCTAAAGTTGTGCTGGTATCAAGAAAAATGGGTCTTGGCGGTATGTGTTACTGGAGTTGTATCCATGCCAGTGGATGTCCACACAATTCAGAAGAGAATTTGACATTGCTGCTGCCACTGTTGCTGTTATAGCAATGGCGCCCACCACTGCTACTCTTTCTGGGATTACCATTTCATAATTGCTTACTACAGCTAGCACAATGGAGACCCTGGCAACAAAAGTAGCTACCACAGTTAGTTAATCTTTCATTCTATTGGGCATGATAAATTTAATTCAGTAGTTATATACATCTCGATTGGCTTTGAAAATTATAAATTTATAAACTCAGGTTCCATTTGCTTTTGGGATACTATCTTACAAGGACACCAACGTACAGTATGGCTTGTTAAGGAAGGGAGTGGCTCAGTTGCCTTTAGCCTACTGGCTATGAGTGAGATAGGACCTCTGTTGGTCTTTTCTGTATCGAACACACAGATTGCAAGCCCAGTACCACTTTGAGATCTTTGGCAGCAATTAACTATGCAGCTCACACACAATTGAGCCTATATGAAAATGAGTATTCAGAGACGGGTAATGCCTGGGGAGCACTCACCAACCTAAGACAGAGCACCTGTGTGGCCTGGGCAGGCGTCTCCATGACGGGTAAGGTGATCTGCTGACGTCCCACGCGACCCAAGTCAGAAGCTCATTTTTTAATAAAAGGGGGACCTGTAGGGCCCTGGCCCCTGTTTTGGGTAACTGCTGCCTTGCTTGCGCACCTTGACCTTGATATCCTCCCTATGCTAATTCCCTGCCAGGTTCCACCCTCCTGAATGCTTAAGAGAAGTTCCTTGTCTGTGTATCCTGAATAATGGGTGTTAACAGATTAGAAGCAAGATTGTAAAACATCAGTAGCGAACTTCTGCCCTCCTGGGTCCTCCCATTGTGCTGTAAGCCTGTATTTAAGACCTCCTCCCCCCCTTGAATAAATGACATTCAGCATTTAAAATTAAAAAAAATATATAAACATATATATAATTGAATGAATACTGCGAATGTAATCTATGAATACCACAAATGTGGTTAATATCATGAGTGTAATTAATGAATATCATGAGTGTAATTTAAAAAATAAATAAATTAAAAAAAAGTGATCTGTCTTAGGAAGAAGCTGCTGAGGAGAGAGCGTACCCAACAGCTCTCAGACGGAATGTTCTACAGATGCCTATTCAGTTGGTACGATCCACAGTGCAGTCGATCTCTGAAGTTTCTTGGTTGATTTCTTGCCTTCATGATATGTTGTTTACTGTCAAGTAGAGTACTGACATCACCTGTTCTTTTTGTCTCTACCTGTTTCTTTATGTCCAGTAGTGTTTCTTTTATGAAATTGGATGCACCAAAGTTCCGTGTGTGTGTGTGTGTGTGTGTGTGTGTGTGTGTGTGTGTGTGTATCTTCTAAATGAATTTTTCCATTCATTAATATGTTGTGTCCTTCTTTATCTTTCCTGGACAACTTTGGCTTGATGACTGCTTGTCAGAGGCGAGTATACTTCTTCATGGTCATCTTCACTTTCCACCTGCTTGGTCTATTAGTTCACATCTTTTCACTTCGGCTGGTGTATGTTTTTGCTGATCAGACATATTTATTGCAGACAACAATCAGGTGGCTCTTATTAATTCTTGTTTTACTTATTTTTATGTCTATGAGTGTTTTTCCTGCATGTATGTTTGAGTGTACCATGTGTGTGTCTGGTATTCATGGAGGCCGGAACAGGATGTTGGATTCTTTGACTGGAATTACAGGTGGTTGTGATCTGTCATGTGGGTGCTGGGAATCAAACCTGGACCCTCTGGAAGAGCAGCTGAACCATCTCTCCAGCCCTTGGTTTTTAAATCCAATCTGCAAAATTGATTCTTAAGTGTTAAGACTTTTAAACTTGGGTTATTATTGAGAGGTGCTTGCTGATTCCTGTGGTTTTTGTTGATTCTCTTCCTGATTGGTTCAAATACTGTTTGTTTGTTTTTGTTTGTATCTACCTTTATCAGTTTAGGGGTTCTCTAGATTATGAATCTGAACACATTTTTGTCTTTCTTAGTTTTCATTTGTTCATGTATTCCTCTCTTGAAGTTACTTTTTCCTGAGGCTGTGTGTCTGAGGCTGTCTTTCCCCCTCCTCCATGGGTCAGATCTCTTTAAGAATCTCCTGTAGGGGCTGGAGAGATGGCTCAGAGGTTAAGAGCACTGGCTGTTCTTCCAGAGGTCATGAGTTCAATTCCCAGCAACCACATGGTGGCTCACAACCATCCATAATGAGATCTGGTGCCCTCTTCTGACCTGCAGGTGTATATGCAGACAGAACACTGTATACATAATAAATAAATAATTAAAAAAAAAAAAGAATCTTCTGTAAATAGTGGTCATGAGTCGCTCCCATCACGCTAACCTTAAAGCTCTTTATTTTCGGCACTGGTTTTAAAAGGTCCCCAAGAGATGACCATGTGGCAACTTGTCCATGAACCACATACTGAGCAGGAAAGTAAGGTATGGACTTTGGAGTCAGTTCTCCAGCCAAACAAGTGAACAAGTTGCCAACCGCTCACAGATCATGTGTTCTGACAGTGGTGATGATAAGAATGCTGCTTCCTAGGTATGCAGCAAGGGGTGAGGAAGCAGAGCAACAGGCATCTGAGAAGCCTCAGTGAAGTCTAGAGCCTGGACACCCCTCTCCTGTGGCTCTTCAGCCACTTCAGCCCAACCACTGGCTGTAGGAGAGCTGAAGGACCCAATTCTCCCAAGGGGTATATGTCTGGGAGTGGAGCCCTGGGAAGCCCTGGTAATATATGAATAAATTCATATGTTAAGAATGTTATATTGTCTTTGCTGTAAGCACCCTTTCATTCTTGATTTTTCTTCAAATAAATTAAGCTGTTGTAACTGGGCCAGGTTGATTTGACCCACTTGATGACGGCTGACAGACCCTTCTCTTACTTCTGACTGATCTAAGCAGAAAGTTGCTCAGCCAAGAAGTTCCTTCTCGGGTTTCGAGCGCTCCCCAGGAGTCCTGAAAGAACTTCACTCCAGTTGCAGGGCTCACTGCAACCACAGCTGCTACTGAAGCCCTGAAGTCCTGCTTTAGAAGCCTTGCTCCAGGCAACTTGCATTTGCTTCTCCAGTCCCGCTGCAGCCTGCAGCCACTCAGACCCAAATAAATACACAGACGCTTATATTATTTAAACTATTTTGGCCTAATGGCTCAGGCTTCTTGTTATCTAGTTTTCGTATCTTAAATTAACCCATGTTTATTAATCTGTAAGTTTCCACATGGCTCGTGGCTTACCGGTACCTTACATCTTGCTTCTCTAGGCGGTGGCTGGCAGTGTCTCCCCACTCAGTCTTCCTGTTCCCAGAATTCTAAGACTCCACTCCTGCACACACCCTTTGGTGAACTTTAGATGACCCCGCTCACCCTGCAGGCATTCTCAGGGGAGTAGCACCTCCATAGTGACACAGCCAACTCTTGTGATTGGTTGAATCAGAAGCCATTTGCGTGTGGCGCTGTGACTGGTAGAATTGGGATCTGCGCATGTGCATTCCTTTCTCTCCCACACACTAACACTCAGTGTTGAAATATCAGACCCGGTAACAGCTTCTCCCCAGTGGCCTTTTGGCTGCTTTTGGTCTTTATCACGGGTCTAGTCGGCTGAGCAGGTTGCACAAAGAGCAGATAAATCCTCAGGCTCCTAGTCTTGACAGCAGCAGTGTGGATACAGCTCAAGAATCCAGCCGCTAAGAATTATGGACTCCAATACCCAGATTTCAGGGCTGTAGCGCTAGGAGAGGCTGAAGGCTTCTTGAAAGCGACTGTGATTGCCGGGAGTTAAGCATCAACTTGATCATTAACTCCAAGTTAATAATCACTTGGGAGGTGGATCACCGAGCGTGTGTGTGTGTGTGTGTGTGTGTGGGGGGGGGGGGATTATCTTGATTCTATTAATTGATGTGGGAAAATATCTGAATTGTGGGAGGCACCATTTCATGGGTTGAGTCCTGGACTGGATAAAAAGGAGAGGGAGAGGGAGAGAAGAGCTGAGCACAGCCATTTATTGCTCTCCTGACTGTGTGTATAATACACCAGCTGCCCTGCCTTTCCTGCCATGATGGACCGACTGTGCTTGAACTGTGAGCTAAAATAAAACCTTCTCCCTTAAGTTGCCTTTGTCAGAGTATTCTGCCCCCACAACTGGAAAAGAAATGACAGTGGCCAAGGGTAGAAGCTGAGAGGGGAAGAGCATGAAAGTCAACAGTATTGGGGAGATGAGAAATGGGAGAAGCTGAGGTCATCACAGACCGGTCTCTGTGAAGAGAAGAAAGGAACCCAGACTATAAGGACTCAAAGCCTTGGTCACTAGAAAGGTTTGAGAGAGGAAGAGCAGTCAGGGTGTAGTGTGACAAAACTCTTCCCAAGGAGATGCAAGAACACGTCTTCTCACCCCAGGTAGGGAGCCCACAACAGACCAAAGCACAGATAACATCAAAGTCCAACTTGGTGAACCAGTGAGTTTTACTGGGGTTACTCGCAGGAGTATGGGTGAGGGATCACTTACCGGAGCAGAAATGACTCAAAGACAGCTCCATCACCAAAGTCCACCCCAGCATGAGCGACAGCTCACAAAGCTGGGGATCTGGAGCACGCTGCACAGCCTGAAGCTCAACAGGTTGGAGAGCGTCCTTTCCAAGTGTCTGGTCTAAACTTCTTCCAGGCAACTCAGCTGGGTTCTGTTTCTTCCAGGCAGCTGGTCTTGTCTCTTGTCTGAGTCTTTTTTGCAGCCCAGCTTCCTTCTATCTGCCTGGGACACCAGAGCACCACAGACGACGACCACAGACCCGACTCTCAGCTTTTATTGCTCATTCTGTCAGGGAGAGGCCTAGTGAATCTGGTCAGTTTAGGGAACTTCCTGAAGCTATTTTGAGTTGTTTACCTTCCTGCTTAAGGAGCTTCCTTCAGGGTGGAGTAAATGTTTGATCTCAGAGGAAACAGTTCCACAATTCAGGGGATAAAAAGACAAGGCTCAAGAGCTCCAGCTCCAGCTGCTGGGTAGGTGTGGACACTCCTTAAACCATATACCTCTGGCTTTGATGGCTTGGAGCCGTAAGGCTCTAGTCCTCCAGGCTTAGAACTATGAGCCTCTGGGTTTGATGGTCCAGCTTGTGCAATTCTGGAACCTAAGTCCATCAACACTAAGGGGCTGCTCTTGGCTGTCTGATTGCTACCCAGAGAGACCAAAAGAACGCCTAGCCAGATGTTTGTGCCAGCTGTGCGTGTAACCTGTACTGTAGGGTTATATGGGACCGGAGATGGCACACACGGGGTTAAAACTTCTGTTCTTGCTGGAGACAAATGTTTTGTGTTGAGTTGCTGCTGGGAAGGGAAAGGAGGGGGGAGAGAGAGAGACCCTTTTTTATTATTCTGAGGTGCATTTTAATTTGCACAAGCAATGCTGTGTCTGTGATGGATGACACAGAGGGAAAAATTACAGCCCAGAAAGCAAAGGGGGGAAAAAAAGAGAGATCCCGAAAGGATTAAAAAACGGCCCATTGTGATGCTGCATCCTGATCAGAGGCTGGGGGCTGGGAGAGGCTGGGGAGGGGTACTTGGGTGGGGCTGGGAGGTTCAAGGACTAGGCACTGAGGAAGCAAGGCAGAGGCAGGTGTCTGATGGGAGTTCAGCTTAGTCTACATCCACCCTGGTACCCAAGGTACTGTCCCCCTGCAGCCCGGCCAGGCCAAGATGTGGTACACAAAGAGGTGCCAGCCCAAGTCAGCTCTTGGCATACATAATTTGCTGGAAGTTTGCATTCCTTCTCACTGATCTCCCGCAACCATCTCCGGATCATCTACCAGAGAACTTCAGAGAAACCTCACTGTCTCTTCTACCTCTTTCCTGCACCTGGGTCCATCCTGGCAGCCCTCGGGGTCAGGGTGGGGCACATTCGGAGCAGCCCAGAGCGGGAATGTAGTTAGGCGGTTCGCTTTGTGATTCCTCAAGAGCAGACCACAGAAGGCCAGCTGCCAACGGAGGTAGAAGTGTTTGCTCTTCTGCGGTTCCTAGTCAACAGTTTGAAGAGTGGGTCCTGGGATCAGGTGCCAAGAGCTGGTTTGAAGCCTGACTGCTTCACAGCTGGGTAGCCTCAAGCAAGGTACTTAACCTCTTTGGTGGCTCTGTTTCTCTCAGGCTAGCATTCAATGTTCGTCCCCACCCTGGCAGCCTCGTAATGTCACCACTTGCCACCAGATGCCTTTTCACCTTCAGCCATGCGCATGCGCACCCTTAAAAGTGACCACCAGGCACAGTTCTCTTTCTTGCCTCTTCTCTCTTTTGTAACACGAATTGATAAAATGGTCTTTTAATTAAAAAACAAAAAAACAAAACAAAACAAACAAAAAAAACCAAAAAACCAAAAAAACCCGGTACCAGATATTGGAGTAAATGCTGAAAGATCAGAAAGAGACCAAGGAACAAGCCACAGCCACCACCTCTTACCTCACCAACTCCTCAGCCTGAAAAGGCTTTCTAACCAAAAGGGATTCCTCAGCCAAAAAGCCTTCAGTTCCTGTCTCCTCACGCCTTATACACTTTTTTCCGCCCAGCCATCACTTCCTGGGATTAAAGGCGTGTGACTCCCAAGTACTGGAATTAAAGGTGTGTGCTACCACTGCCTGGCTCTGTTTTCTCTCCTAGACTGAGTCAATCTCATGTGATCCAGGGTGGCTTTGAACTCACAGAGATCCAGATAGGTCTCTGCCTCCCGAGTGCTAGGATTAAAGGTGTGTGCCACCACTGCCTGGCCTCTATGTTTAATCTAATAGCTTGTTCTGTCCTCTGATCTTTATGTAAATTTTATTAGGATACACAACATATCACCACACTCCTTGCCCATTCTCTTTGTCTGTCTGTCTGCCTGCCTCTCTCATGTCCCCACGCCAAGAAAGCCTTTCGATCTTTCACTCTCCCTCTCCCCCCTTCCACTGACTCTGTTGCACGTGGCGTGTTTGCTTAGTGGCATACCTTGGCATGCTTAGTGGCATACCTTGGCAAGGCCCGCCAAAAGGTACCTTTTTTTTTTTTTTTTTTTTTTAAATCATTACAAAAATAGTCCTTACCTCATGGGACCACTGTCAAGATCAAATAGAATAGCGAGATCCTCTGCGCCAGAAGAAAGCGGGCCAAAGGTGAGTGCAGTTAGGAGCTTGGCGACCCCCACAGGGAACTGGCTCCTCCCAGTGCAGCTAGGCAGCCTCTACTACACTCATTGTCAAGACTCTGAGGGGAGGAGGGGTCAGAGCGTGTCTGATCAGGAGCCACCCTAACCAGACTGTCTGCTCAGGGTAGTTTCCTCTCAACAAGTTCTTGAGGTGACGGTGGGGTTGGGGGGTGGGAGAGGCAGCTGGTCATTGTCCACCACCCAGAGACTCAGCTAAGTACCACTGAAGAACACTGCCAGGTCTACGGAAGTCCACCGATGATGGCAGGACTTCATTGGTGAGGTTGCTCATGCTTTTCCCTTGTAGGAGCAAAACTTCAGCGAATCTCCAAATTCTCTATGCAAGACCCCCAAACCCTCAGCCAGGTGTCTCCGGGACGACAGGTAGGCAGGGAAAGAGCAGCAACCCTCCCTTGTAGGTAACTCACCAAATATGGCTGGTGCCGTAAGAAGGATGGCTGAGAAATCTAAAGAGCCCTCATGGGACACCCTCCCCCTGCTCCACACACCATTCACTCATTAATAATCTAAATGGCCAACATTTATTGAATGCTATGTGCTGGGCTCTGTTTTAAGCATCCTTTGTTACTCAATCACTTAATACCCAGGGTGAGCACTATTGTAACCTGTCTCCTGCAGAAAAGAAAAGGAAGGTGCGGGAGAGCTCAAGAGGCTTGCCCAAGATCACACTCCTGGAGGCATCGGAGCCAGGGCTCATACCCAGGTAACCTGGCTTTGAAGTCACGCACTGATCGAGCCTCTGCCCTCTGCAAAGGCACGCAGGCTGGAATCCTTCACAGCAGGGCTTACAATTCCTTTCTCTGAAACCGAGACCCACCGTGCCCTGAACAGCAGTGCTGGGAAACTCGCTGGGGCTTTGGAGTGATAAGGTTTAGGGTAGAGCACCATTCACTGCTATGAAAGCTCAGAAGTGTTAACTGCTGGGAGAGGTCCTCTTTCCAGAACATTTGGAAACTGTCTTGTGCATGTATAAGAGGGCACAGATGAGGAAATGCTCCATCAGTAACTTGGAAAACCACTAGTGTGGATCTAAATTTTTAAAATTAGAATATGTTCATTGTACATAGTGATGGATTTTATGAAGGCATTTAGGTAGAACTAAGTAGAACCTTGCTGGGCTGTGTGATCTCACTGAACCTCAGTTTTCTCATCTCTAAAGTGGGACATTGCTCTCTAGTGGAGTGATCCTCCCTGAAGGATGCCTGGAGTTTTCATGATATCTCACTGGGTCTGATGCTCCCAAGGTAGCCTTGTCCACAAAGCCACAAGATCCCCTCAAAAGACAGGCATACCCTCCTCATCACAGAAGCTGTCCAGTCTGCACTGTGAGCCTGTAGTTCAAACCCTACAGACCGTCTCCTCTGTAGTGGGCCAGCAGCCTAGTTAGTACAGGAAATAGGAACACCAGGGCTCAGGGCAGCACACTGCTGCAGGTCATGTGTGTGCGGGTGCAGCAGGACATGGGGGCAGAACAGAGGTATTCCATACCAGGGCACCAGCCAGGTGTGTTTGCAGCGAATCTAGGCTGTACCTGGGTTAATCATAGTTCCTCCTTCCATGAGGACATGCGGATGAAGTGCTCAGCAAGCCCCTTGGCACATAATGAGTACTAGTAAGTGGGAAAATCATCTGCACTACTTATGACTATTGACAAACCCCACAGCATCTCCACACCCTCACTGCACATCATCACTCTTGTCTGGGTTTTGGCATCCATCTACCCTCCATCCCTTCCTTTTCAAATCCAAGGTTTGTCCTCAAGCGCTTCCATCCCTCCCTCCCTGCGCCCTGTTCTTACATTCTCACCCCCATTTCTGTGTGTGCAGCCACCAGCTCTTCCCAGACACGTGGTCCTCTCTTCCCCTTGCAGCTCTGCCTGCTGGGAATAGCTCTCATATCCTCCAGTCAGAATCCTGTCTCCCTCCGGTGTGACCACAACAACCCCCGAATGAGTCCGAGAAAGAACAGCCCTGAAACACAGCACTCACAGTGACTTAAACAGGAGCTGTTCTGATCTCCCTCGGGGGTGCTTGCCCATCACATGGGGTGGCACAGGCTGGGTGGGGTCTCCACTTCACTCCATCTTTGTTAGTCAGGTTTCCCATTGCTCTGACAAAATACTCCAGTATGGCCACGAAAGGCAGGCAGGGCTGTGTTGGCTCCTGGTTTCAGAGACGTCAGGCCTGTACACGGCTCTTTTCCTTCTGGGCTTGTGGTAAAGCAAAAAAAAAACATCATGGAGATGGGGCTGGGGGGATGAGCAGGGGGAGGGGGGGAGCTGCTCAATGAACGGAAGCCAGAAATAAGAGAAAGGAGAGAGGGAAGAGGAGAGAGGGGGAGGTAGAGAGACAAAGAGGGAGAAGACAGCAGGAAGCGGCAGGGGCAAGACATACTTCCAAGTCACAGCCTAGCCACGCACTTCCCCTAGCAGCCCCTGACTCCTCACAGCCATTCGGAATGTCCCCCCCACCCCCCCCACCCCACCCCCACTCCCGTTCTGGGATGAACCCACTGATGAAGTTAACACCCTCCTCATCCAATCACCTCGCAATAGTGTCAACAACTGGAGATCAAGCCTTCGCCACCTTGAGCCTTCGGGGAGCATTTTTTTTTGTCTAATTCATAGGAACCCTCACAGGGAGACACAGACTAGGAGGGCCCCACTTCTTTTAGAGTGCTTGGCCCCTGGCTGCTGCTCCATTTCTCTGAGCTGAGCAGCAGCTCTATGCAAGGCAGCATCCATCTTTCTCGGGACTGTTCCGGGACAAGGTCGGGCTCTTATCAGCCAATTAGAAGTTCAAGGAGGCTTCCTTGGGGCTCTGGGAACCTCTTCCCTCTAATCCGAGCTCACCCACAGAGCTACTCCAGAGCAGAAGGCACAGGACTTCCCGGCAGGCCTTGCATGATCTCCCTGAGACTCTCAGACTAAGGTCCCACAGATGGGATATTAACACAACAGAAACTTGTCATTCTCCCTCAGTTCTGGGACAGCAGGGCCATGTCTTCCCAAAGGCTCCATGGTGGCTTCCTCACGTCTTCCACCTCCCCCCAATTCCAGACTGTCCTAGTTAGGGTTACTATTGTTCATGAACCTCACGTCTGTGAAGACTCCATGTGCTCGAGAGTCTGCTCCGCCCCTCCCCCCCCCCCCCCCGTCTGTGCCCCCCGTTTATCACACCCAGGTTTATAGACTTTCAGCTGAGCTCCATCTCGGGGAGGATCCCTGTCCGTGCCAATTGAAATTAATTTTGCCAGTCAGATTTCATGAGACACTGAATCAAAGGCTTTTCTAAAATCAAAAAGCACTAAATTTTCAGTGACCCTCTTCCCACTACTGTTACAAATTAGTCAGAATAAAAAAGCATCATGGCTTCCCGGCATGACTTCTGTGTAAAGCTGCCAGGGGAGTTGATGGCTCCGGCTTCTGTGGGCCCTCCAGCTGCTTACTGGATTTTCTACTCATAAAATTTATCGTAAATTTCTAATCATAAATTTTTTTTTTTCTGTGGCCTGCCTACAAACAGAACTTATAGCTTCCCTGGGTCAGGGGTGGGGGGAAACTGCTCGAATCGGTCCCTCCTCCTCCTCCTGTGTTTCCCCCATTCCAGCCGTCTCTCATGTCCACTCTTGTTCCCTGGAAGTAGATGTCAAGGGTTCTCTAAGTTCATCAGCTAATTCTGCCCAGACCTTTCCACTTGTGTGCTGCAGGGACCCTATGATTTATGTATCTCTCTAGCATTTAATTTTTCTAAGTGACCCTTTACCTGTTTTTTATTATGACTTACTAATTGCACCCATTTCCTAACTTTATTTTTCTTATTAAAGACAGGTTTTAATAGCTAGTTCATTTCTCAGCCACTTAAGGACTCTGATTAATTCTGCAAGCCTGCCAGTCATCCAGAAATGGCTCACCTTTCCTTATTAGCGTTTCCTTGTCCCGGAGTTGGAGGGTCTGACTCTGAGAGGCAGAGTTAAGCGTCTAGTTAAGTAGGGGGTCAGGAGAAGACGCGAACAAAGCTTGCCTTTTGTCTTTTCTGACTAAGTGTTTGAGCCGCACGTATCTCAGGTTTCAGACGTGGTCCTTTATGAAGGCCTCAGCCTCTTGAACACCCAATAGAAGTGTCCCCAGAAGTGGCAGGACCTTGTCGCTTTCCTGCCTAGTTTCTCATCTCTGGGAAAAACAATATTCCCCAAAGTCTCCCAAGACTCGGCTCCTCCATTCTCCCCCAGCGGTCGGTTACACCTGCCACATTCAGATCAGTTTTCACAGCTCGAATGAAGTACAGTGTCTCACTCGGCAGTTCGCTGCTGCTGTACTCTGTGACCTGCCTACGCACGGGTGCTGGGATTCCCAAGGACCTAGGCCAACCCCCAGGTGGCAATGTCCCTGCAGAAGTGATGTTTGAGCAGTCCTTAGAACGACCAGAAACAGATTAGAAGAAAGTGGAAGAAGTAGATGGGGAGGAAGGCATGCCGTGTGGCCAAGACATCCAGAACAGAGACAGAGAGGAGAGAGAGCACATGGGACAGGATGACAGGAGCCTGGGAGCTGGATTATAACTTCTGTAGACAGGTTGCAGCCTGAGCCCGAGAGCCACAGCACAGTCATTTTGTGTTTTAGAGGCTGATCAGGATGCACGTCCTCAAGGAAGGCTCTGAGTGGAATGGAGGCCTTGACTAGGAAGAAAACACCCAGAGTACACCACCTGCTCAGCAGCAGCTGACTCCTAAGTTCCTAACAGAGGTTCTGTCCCAAGATAACCTCAATCACAGATCAAGGAACAGTTAGGAGGCCCCTAGCTGGGGAAGGGGGGCAGCCAGGGCTGCAGATGGTTGTCATACAGGAAGCATAGGAAAGAAGGGGGGGTTGACCTTTAATCTTTCAACAACTCAGAATCTTAGCTCTGGCATCTAGGCAGAAGGAGGAGGATGGGTAGAACACGGGGGTGGTCTTTAGACTTCAACCCAGCTCCAGGCCCTGAGTGACGGGTGCCCAAAGGATCATTCTGCTCCTATAACTCTCATCTTGAAGCCTCAGGATTACTGCACCCAAAGTTGGGAAGTGCTATCAGACAGAAACTATAATTAGAGACACTGGAGCCGGGTCCATTCACATCTGTAAAAGGTTGAGATTAAAGTCAGCTTCCAGGGCTGCTGTTTCAGCACCAAGGACAGCAACCAGCCTCTCGCTGCCTTTTGACCAACGTCTGGGGAATGCGTGAAACACCAGAAGGGACCAGTCACATTCCTGAACGTGGACGCCCAAGATGGATGTGAGGAAGGCAGTCCCACTGCTGTTCCTTGGTGGCAGAGAAATTTAGAGACCGGGAAGCTAGTTCCCAGCCGCCGTTGCTGGAGCCCACCCAGCAAAGCGCTGCTCCTGACTGTTCTACTGGGAGTCTCATCTCTCACAGGCATTTGATGGGAATCCTCTCCCTGTATACCACCCCCAGTTGGAAGCTCCTCCCCCAGAACTCTACAGGGATTCCAGACAGAAAGAGACGGCTCTAATAAAATAGACATTAGGAAAATTGCACCCAAACAAACAGGGTTGGTTATAAAACCAGAGGGCAAGGGAAAGCAGTTAATTAACTTGAATGTGTCACTTATTTAATTCTCCGATTCATCAGGGAGAGGTGTTTTTCACCTTATGACTGACAGCTTTGTCTTATAAGAGACACCAGGAATGTGGCCCAGCCTCAGCTTTCCACCCTGAATAGTCAAGTTATAAGATGAATTGAGGGCAGGTTAACACTGTCAAGTGCCCCCCCTCGCCCCCCCCCACCGTGGGAGGCAGCTGGGGCCATACTGTATTGTCGCCCTCTTCTCTGCTGCACTGTCTCAGTGCCTCTCCTGTGGAGATATGGTGGCCAGGGCCTCAGCAGTGCCCTGTGCTCACAGGGTCACACCAGCGTATTCTCTCCTACCCACTGGGAAGCCACTGCCGCTGCCATATTTACCAGGGAAGGGCTGGAGCTGGGAGTTTTCAACAGTCCTCCCCAGTCCATTTGCTGGCATACCAATCCCTTTCTTTTGTTTCTATAAGGATGCTCCTTCCTGAACTTGTCCAGCTTTCTTTGTGACGACTTGTCCCCTCCTGTACTCATTCCCAGTACATGTACCCCCACTGGCTTCCAAGATTTCAACAAAGTATTAGATGAGTCTTTGTTGTGTCTGGCTTGTGGCCTGCTCTACTACAGTTGGGGGAGAGACACAGAGATCTACATAAACACAAGTGACATGCAATGTTCTTTGGCAGTCAGCAATTTCAAAATAATTAATATTGAGTGTACAGAAAAATAAATGGGAACTCTGGCTTCCAATTGAACTCATCCATAAGTTGGAGTAAATTCACACACACAACATACACAATTATTACATATACATATATATGTAAAAGACTCCCTTAGCACAGTTGACGCCATGATGGAAGTACCATTCAGGCCTTGGAACCCAATATGTAGGCAGTAACACTTGCCAAAGCAAAAATAAAGACCCAACCCATCAAAGAACATAGTTCTGGAAAAGTCTCTAAATGTACTAACCTTGCTTTTTGGCTTCTGAAGTTCTGCTTCAGGCTAACTGTTCTTGCTAACCGAGGTATGTCAACTCAGAATGTGGTTCTTGTGCTTAAAAACTTACCCGGAAAAAGGCTTGGGACTGTACTGGGGTCCTGAACACCAAGTGTAGTTGCTAACCAGCTAATAAGGACTTTCTGTTGTCTTAAACCTGTGTCTGAGTGGTCTTCTCTGGTGGATACCCCACAACATGTACACACACACACACACACACACACACACACACACACACACACACACATTGCAGAGGTATCATTAATACATGCTATACAATTGCACCACAGGTGTCCATCCCAGCTTCGATTTTAATGTAATTAACACTTGGTGAGAAAATAAAGAACTCAGCCTCCGCCCTGCCCCCCACCATCAAAAGATTTTAACTCTTTAAGCCATACTATCCTCAAGTATACTATCACTTTATTGGTGTTTCCCTGGTGGGACCTTGAAGTCCCGGTGAGTGTGGCTGCTCTTTGCTTAGGGATAGCCTTCTGTTGGCTCATTCTCTTGACTTCACCCTGACTTATAAGGACTTAGGTCCACAACAGCACACTGTGGCTTCTGTAGAGACAGGACAAAGAGAAGGCAAGCAAGACATCCAGACCACGGCACAACATTTAAGGCGGCACTTACTCTCGGCTGTGAAAATGCTCCCTGAGAGTAAGTGCCTCCTTAAATGCTGCAGCAGTAATATTTTGCTTGCAGCATTGAGGTCCACACCCCAGCTTCTAGGTAGCTTTTATATACCCTCCAACTTTATTTTAATGGTGTCAGAATCTATTGTACTGCTATAACAAAATACCTAGGACTAGGCAATTTATAAAAATGGAAATAGTCAGGCAGTGATGGTGAATGACTTTAGTCCCAGCACTCTGGAGGCAGAGGCAGGCAAATCTCTGAGTTCGAGGCCAGCCTGGTCTACAAAGTGAGTTCCAGGGCAGCCAGGGCTACACAGAGAAACCAAAAGAAAGAGAGGGGGGAAGAAGGAAGGAAGGAAGGAAGGAAGGAAGGAAGGAAGGAAGGAAGGAAGGAAGGAAGGAA
>CABHPP010144209.1:3345-40352 GCA_902168425.1 Peromyscus attwateri | reverse complement strand
GGAGAGAAGGAGATGGGTATGAGAGCTTAAGGAAAAGAACCAGTGGTTATTTATGGTGGACATTGGAGGGATGATAAAGAGAAGTGAATGAGAGACCATTGCTGTATTTTTCCCCTCAGTGCTGGAGACTGATCTTAGGGCCTAATGTGTCTTCAGCAAGTACTCTAGCACTGAGTTACATCCCCAACCCTAACAGGTCATTAACTTGGAAAGACAAATCTGTAATAGGTACAGTTTTCTGGAGTTTGGGAGAATGGATCATTCTATATTGGTTCTAATGTGCTTGAGGGACCTAGGAGACTCACTGAAGATATTTGGAATTTGTCATCAGGAAGGAGGGAGCTAAAGCTTATTGTAGAAGATGCTGCATAGGGAATAGTTTGAATGATAGACAGATGATAATCTAAGAAAGAGAGACAACATTCCCTTGAGCCCATTCCCATGTGTGGATATGTCTTACATTCTGTGACTTTTCTTTGAGAAGACTATATTCACGCTCTTGGGTGTGTCTTACTTTCTTCTGAGTACCTCTCTTTCTCTTATCCCTTGTGCTTAAGTCTGCATTAAGATATCTTTATTAAACCCCAACTCTACTTAAAGGAGAAAAGAAGTATTGGTATAGGAAAGGGTAATTTTATAGTTTGGAGATAAACCAAGGAAAAGCCAAGGAAGAAGGCAGTTTGGGGAAAGATGAAGTTGTCAGAGTAAGATACAGACTAAGAAGAAACCTTTAGATTGTCGAGTTAGGAGCTTATTAGTAATAGTAGCGCCTTAATGCTAGGTGAGCTAGTCAATAGAAGTAGGCAGCTCTTTGAAGGTTGATTACAATAAAGGTAAAAGATAGTGCAGCAACTTTATCTCTCCAAGAATAGATTTCAAGGCTGGGGATGTGGCTCATTTAAGTGGAATACTTACCTGCTGTTTTTGAAGTTTAGCCCCATATAAAACCGGGTCTCAGCACTCAGGAATTGGAGGCAGGATTAGCAATTCAAGGTCATTGTTGGCTACATAGCAAGTGCGAGGACCACCTGGGCTATGTGAACCCCTGTCTCAAACAAGCAAGCAAAGAAGAGGAACCTGATGAGACTTTCAGAAGTCCAAGATGTTTACATCCTATTCTTTGGTTGAATTTCTGTCTTTCCAGGTTTGGAATTATAAACTTCGGCGTTGCCTCTTCACATTGCTTGGGCACTTGGATTATATCCGTACCACATTTTTTCATCATGTAAGTGGCTGTTGACCTTCATTATGCAACGTGTTGTAATTTCACCATAGTAATCTATATGCCTGCTCTGACCAACTGACCAGCCAACCAACCTTCCTTCCTTCTTTCCTTTTATTTATTTATTTATTTATTTATTTTTTGCCATGCTGGGGCATTAGACCTAGTGTCTTGTGAATACCAGCAAAATGCTCTGCCATTGAGCCATATCCCCAGCAGTAGTCTCTGTAGCCTCAAGAGACCATGCTTTAGGGTTGAGGGGGATAGTTCAGTTGGTAAGTGCTTCCTCACTAACATAGGGATATGAGTTCAATCCCCAACACCCATGTAAAAAGCCAAGCATGGGGGCTGGAGAGATGGTTCAGTGGTTAAGAGCACTGGCTGCTCTTGCAGAGGACCAAGGTTCAATTCCCAGCACTCACATGGTGGCTCACAGCCACCTGTAACTCCAGTTCCAGGGAATCCGATGCCCTCTTCTGACCTTCACAGGCACCAGGCGTGTATGTGGTAAACATATATACATGCGGACAAAACATTCATAAAAGAAATAAAAATTAAAAAATAAAATAAAAAGCCAAGCATGGTAGCGCAGTTGTAACACCAGTGTTAGGGAGACAGAGATAGACAGCTGAGGCTATACCCAGTTGAATCGGATCCAGTGGGCTCCGAGAGGAAGTCATTGCTTCTCTGTAGAGAAATGTGGGGATTTTATTTTGTTTGCTGATCTGTCAAATAAAAGTGAGTAGGCTGACCCCATGTGTGGTGTTGTTATTAAGCATTAGATAGGCCCAGAAGGTTAAAGTAACACACCATTTGGATGAACTAATAAACATTTTGAAGTATTAACAATCAGGTTCCTCTGTCCATGGATTTGGGGATCTGGTGGAACCTGTTCCCTTAGCCAGGCTCAGGCTCTCTTCCTTCTTTAATCTCTCAAGTCTTTCTCTCTCTCTCTCAATGGGCTTTTTATGTAGCCATGTCTGCCCTGGAACTCACTATATAGACAGGTTGGCCCTTAACTCAGACCCACTGGCTTCTCTCTCCCAAGTGCTGGGGTTAAAGGTGAGAGCCACCATGCCTTGCCATTTGTTGGTTTGATAGTAGATTAGAGAGTGAGTTATAGAGATGCCTGGCCTCTTAGTCTAATCCCGTCATGTCTAAGATCTCCTTATAATTCAGTGCTATAATTCAAGTAAGCAAGTATTTACTGATTGTGTTTACTTATTTCCTTAAAAAAATTAAAGGTGTTGGGTAGGGATTAGGGACATGGATTTTGTTTTGTTTTGTTTTTTGAAACAGGGTCTCACTATGTTGTTCTGGCTGTCTTGGAACTCACAATGTAGACCATGCTGACTTCAAACTCAAAGAGATCCACCTGCCTTTTCCTCTCAAGTGCTGGGATTAGCATTAAAGGCATGCCTCCCAGCACATGGGAGGCAAAGGCAGGCAGATCTCTATGAGGCCAACATGATCTACATTGTGAGTTCCAGAACAGCCAAGGCCACATAGAAAGGTTGAAAGTATGTATATGTCTCTTTATTAAAAACTAGAGCTACAACTATGAATAAGAAGCTGGGCAGTTGTGACTACATAGTTTAAGGCTAGCCTAAACTACATAGTGAGACCCTGTCTGAAAAAACAAGGGCTGGGGATATAACTCAGTAATAGAATACTTGTCAAGCATGCACAAGGCTCTGGCCTGACAGAACAAAATTGTTTAGAGCCCTATCTGAAATGTCTTTCAGGAGTATCCTTGGATTCTGAGTGCCTCAGATGACCAGACCATTCGAGTGTGGAACTGGCAATCTAGAACCTGTGTCTGGTAAACCAAGAGGCAGTAGCCTCAAAAAAGGGTTTTAATTCTTTCTAAGTATTTATAATCAGCCACTTCTCAGGTCAGTCATCTTCCTTCCCAGGCAGGCCATGTCTGCTGATTAATTACTGATTATATTTGTAGGATTCTTTTAAATATAATAATATCAGACTGGATTTGTAATAACAAGAAGAGTAGGTCATATAACTAGGCTTTCGGAGAAGAAGGTTTAGTTCCTTTTCAGTTCTATTCCCATAAAGCTTGAGTTGGGATATAGACAATGAATCTTACTTATGAATAAGAACTTATTGTCAAACTTAGTGTTTGGACTAAGATTGTATTTATTTTCATATCTTCATAAGTCTTTAATCTGAGAATTATGTAATCTCAGTTCCATGAAATTAGTAATATTTAAATATTAAACAATTAGTGTCAGAAAAGAGAACTATTGGAGTAGGCAAAGAGGTGCCACAGAAGCCTGGTGACTGAGTTTGACCCATGACCCAAAGATGGAAGGAGAGAACTGACTCTATGTGGCACTCACTGCTGCTGCTCCCTAATAAGAAAATAATACTAATTAAAAAAACACAAAACCTTTTTGTCTGTTTATGTTTTTTTGTTTTTGTTTTTGTTTGTTTGGTTGGTTTTTCGAGACAGGGTTTCTCTGTGTAGCCCTGGCTTTCCTAGAACTCGTTCTGTAGACCATGCTGGTCTCAAACTCAGAGATCTGCATGCGTCTGCCTCCTGGCTTGGATCAAAGGCATGTGCCACCACTGCCTGGCCAAAAAAATATATATTTTTAAAAAAGAGCTATTAGCTGAACACGCCTTTAATCCCAGCACTCGGGATTAAAAGAACCACCAGAACAAACAAACAAAAAAGGAACCATTGTTTGCACAGGTGACATTGCTTATTACTAGTTCAGAATTGTTAGGATGACTTATATTGCTGCCACAAAAACATAATCAGAAAAGCACCCATTGACTATGAAGAAAGGTGTTTAGCTTAGGAGCCTGTTGACTTCTCCCTTTAATTTCATGTTTTTTTCCTTGCAGTGTGTTAACGGGACACAACCATTATGTAATGTGTGCTCAGTTCCACCCCTCTGAAGACCTGGTGGTGTCAGCTAGCCTGGACCAGACTGTTCGCGTTTGGGATATTTCTGGTGAGCTGCCCAAGTTCAGGGGACAATCTAGTCATGTCTGGCGCAAAACTGCAATTGCTTAAAACAGCAAGGGTATTTGGCTTAGAACAACAAAATTCAGAATATTCCATTCCTGTATATTATCTTTGTTTTTGAAGGTATTGAATCTGCTTTGATGTTCTTCATGTTAGCAGTATTTCCTGTGAAAGTGGCTTACTCTAGGAAGCTAATTTGATTTCTTTAGTTAGCTCAGATTTTCATTAAAATATGTACTAAATTATTTGATTAAGAACCAAGCTTTCCCCTCAAATAAGATACACATTTTATAAAAAAAAAAAAAAGAAGAAGAAGAAGAAGAAGAAAAGAAAAATGAGAATATGCAAGTAAACAGGATTTGTGAACCCTGTTGTCTTGTTTATAAATAGAAATGCCTCCCTATTAGATTTCTTCTATAGTGAGGAACATAGAGAGGGAAGGAGTTGGCAAATTTTTTATTCAATAAGCTTTCTAAGAGCTTTGGATAGTTAGGCCAATTCCTCCTGTCATAGTTTATATATAATGATTTTTGAGATAAAGATTGAAAGTTTAATGTTATACAGAGATCTAAAATGTTGCCACACAGAGAATCTAAATCCCGAGAGAAGATTCTATCTATGGCATGTGTAGAGGGGCTTCATGCTGGAATAGGAAACTGAGACTCTAAATGCTATGCTGCTCTGCCCAGTTACATTAAAAAAAAAAAAAAAAAAAAAAAAACCCCTCACCAACTGAATTATCTTTTTTGGCCACTTCTATTCTAAGTGATTGAGTTCTTAGGAAAGTCATGAGACTGCAAAACAGTGTTTCTTCCCAAAACAGGAAGACCCTCGTTGGCCCTTACCTGCTTCTCTATGGAAGTAAAGGAGTTAGCTTTCTCTTTATACTACTGAAGTGGTAAACACCCAGCTTCTCTCTGACAGTGCTGGTCTAGAACCATTTAGGAGTCGCTGTTTTTATAAACCATTAGTGAATAGCAAGTGAAAAGAATGGATTCCTGAATACAACATTTGGAACATTTTAGTAGCAATTACAATTTATGTATTGTACCAAGGGAATTGGGCATGGTCTTGCATGCTGTAATCCTAGCACTTGGAGGTAGAAACAGGAGGATCAGGAATTCAGAGTCATTCTTGACTACATAATGAGTTCAAGGCCAGCCTGGACTAAATGAGACCCTGTCTCAACAAAACCAAAAGGGGAAAAAAACTGAAACAAGTCAAGGAGAGAGGTGGGCAGTTGGAGAGTGGGGTCATTGTACCATGCTGTCTCTGCAGTTTTCAATAGCTTAGAATTGCAAGACAGTGGTGTAAACAAGACTGTTTTGGAGATAGGGCAGTTATGTTCATCCTCTAGGGCTTTGCCATTGCAGTTTTCCGTCAGACTGACTAGGCTATTTGAAGTACACCCAGATGTGACCAGCCATGCCAACAGGAGGAGCACAGTACAGGCACTGTGAGCCTGTACCCTCTTCTCACTGCCAGTACTGGGGAGCTTAGCATTCACTCTGCAGTAACCTAGCTGTGGCTTTCCATAGGGTTTCTCCTTGCACACATTCAAGACACCCTCTCTGTCTCAGGATATATGTCCCTGCTGATCAGGGAAAGTTATGTAGAACAGTTTGAGTTCTGTGAGAAAGGTGCTAGAGGAAGTATCTTTTTTTTTTTTTTAATTTATTTTTATTTTATGTGCATTGGTGTTTTGCCTGCACATATGTCTGTGTACAGACAGTTGTGAGCTGCCATGTGGGTGCTAGGAATTAAACTCAGGTCCTCTGGAAGAGCAGTCAGTGCTCTTAACTGCTGAGCCATCTCTCCAGCCCCTAGAGGAAGTATCTTGAGTGACTTTTCTCAGTTCTCCCGGGAACGGTGTACAGCTAATTCTATCCTAGAGCATACGTTGATTTCATTTCCAAACTGTTGCTTTTAGGTATTAGGGGTTCGTCCTAAAGCATCGGTTGAGAATGTTCAGCCCTTATGCTGCTCCACTTTAAAAGAACCACTTATGCCACCTGCTGCTAGCGCAGCATGTTCCCTGTGGTCTAGCTAAAGTGATTAGGGAAATAAATATATATTTACAAATCTGTTAATTAAAATAAGTAGCAATTTGGGGAAGTAAAGTGACTAGGTTCTCATTTGTGACCGTGAAATGCCCAGGGCAAGAAGTATTTTCTTCACTTTTTACAGGCAGAAAACATGTTTACATCAAAATTAAGGACCTTAGATTAGAGGAGTGAGGGAGAGTATGACCTTAGTGGGCTTTATGTTGCTCTTGAATGTGTGAATTGCATGGATTGCTATGTGGTATTGCAATTGCTATAATTGGTAAATGTTATAGTGAGAATATTGTGCTAACTTGCTATACTAATGTGAATGCTCTTTATCATTTCTCTGCTGACTCTGTTGACTTAAAGTAATCCCTTTGAGATGCTTTGGTATTTAAATAAGTGGTAGAGCATTGGGTTAGACTTTTTACACTTACCTCTTCCTGTCCTCAAAATTAGCATACTCTTCAGAATTCCATTTTGCTTTAGTTCAGGTAAGTCTGAACACAGTAAGAGAAAACAGCTTTCTGATCTCTTAGGGACTGACAATAATATTTCCAAGACAGGAAAGCACCTTCTGAATAAAGGACATGAGTGCTCCCAAATTTAGGGGACTGTGACAGTTCTGATTATTTTGGCTCTCTTGAAAAGAGCACTCTAAGTTAGTGGGTAACAACAAGAGAATGTAGAGCCCTTTAAAGGCAAAGCAATCCCTTAACTCCTCTCCCATGTGGATTTAACCCCTGGAGCTTACTGTAACCTGAATATTCTGTTAGCCTGGCAAAAGTCATTTGTTTTTAGGGGAAGAGTTTTAAAAACTAGCTGTGGAAGACGAGTTACTGTTTTAGCTTGTTCTTCCAAGTAAACTGTCAGTTAAATTATTTTAATATGCTTACACCTTTGCATGTCAAGCCCATGTAATTCAGGCTCACTCTTTGAAATATCCACTAAAATATATTAATATGCTGCCAAATCGTTTTCTCATCCCTCTCTCTTTCCTGCTTCCTCTGGTCCCCACTGGGAGGCATACAATAACTGGTCCATTCTGAGAGTGTTCTCCTCTCCCTCTGGATTTGGGTAGCTGCTGTAGAAATTTTCCATCTGTCGCTCAGTCTTAGTGACTGGCTTGTTGAAGGCTCAAGTATTTCTTCTCTAAGTATCTTTTCACTGCCTGTCACTATTCATCTGTTTCGCCCTTCCCCTTTTCCTGGATCATTGCAGGCAAGTGCAACAAAGGCTTCAATTCTGTCATACAGCTTTCTTTTTAATGTGTTTGTTGAAGCTTATTGGAGGTGAAATTCCTCACAGCTGTCTACTTTTGTATCTTTCTTTGAACCTGTTTCATACATTAGCCTCGTTAGAAAAAGTTGACAGATCCTGTTAAAGGGACAAATGAAATAAGTAAAAGACATACTTGTAATCATGTATTTATGAAGCTTGAGGAAAGTGCTGCTTTTTTCCTCACTTATAGCTACAAGGATTCTCTTGAATTAGGCATTAACTAATGTAAACTGCTCCTCCAATGCTGAAGTTAGGTACTGTCCTAACAGAAGAAATACAGTGTAGTTTACAACAATGGCGTAAGTTCAGTCATTGAACTTAACCTTTTTTTTCTTTCTCCGCAGATGCCACCTTTTAGTCTGAAGCTTCTTAGGTTTTGTTTTCAATGATATGTTTTATTTAGTGTCTGTTTTGTATATGAGTGCTCTGTCTGCAGGTATGCCTGCAGGCCAGAAGAGGGCATCAGATCCCACTAGAGATGACTGTGAGCTGCCATGTGGTTGCTGGGAATTGAACTCAGGACCTTTGGAAGAGCAGCCAGTGCTTTTAACCGCTGAGCCATCTCTCTAGGCCCCTATTCCCTGTTTTAAAATAGTGTCTGTTTAAAAAATTTAACAAATGTTAGCTAACTTTATCTTACCATTTTTTCTCCCAAATATTTTAAAA
Source organism: Peromyscus attwateri (assembly GCA_902168425.1). Classification (NCBI taxonomy): domain Eukaryota; kingdom Metazoa; phylum Chordata; class Mammalia; order Rodentia; family Cricetidae; genus Peromyscus; species Peromyscus attwateri. The sequence continues at coordinate 32,146 of CABHPP010144209.1, read as the reverse complement.
GGATTTTCATCCCAATTTTGTTTTGTTATATATAATTTGGTGTGATATACATATATTACCTATCTCTAAGGGTTGTTATCAGAATTAAATCTGATACTGGTACTTTATACTATAATTTTGGTTCTGGTTTTAACACAAGTAGTCAGCTTTCCCCCACCCCTCTGTGCTTTTTGAAATGGGGCTTTGCCCCGTAGCCCAAGCTAGCCTCAAACTTACTATGTAGCCCAGGCTTAACTTGTGGCAGTCCTCCTGTCTCTACCTCCTTTGCTAAAATTGCATGTATAAGCCACCACAACTTACTTCAAGTAGTCATCTTTTAAAGATGTGTAGATGAATCATAAACGTGGGTCATCCACAAATAAGACACTTCTTATCCTGGTGTCTTTTGCCTATCATTTAAAAATTATCAGCCAGGCAGTGGCAGCTCATACCTTTAATCCCAGCATTCAGGAGGCAGAGGCAGGTGGATCTCTGTGAGTTTGAGGCCAGCCTGGTATGCAGAGTGAGATCCAGGAGAGCCAGGGCTACACAGTGAAACCCTGTCTCGAAAAACAAACAAAACAATAAAAAATTATCAGCAAAAAATAATTCCTCCCAGTGAAACTAGCATCTATAGGTTTTAATGGAAAAATACATATGTTTATATCTATAAGTAGCCTTTTATGCAAGAACATGAAAAATCATAACAGTTTTAATTATTTGGTGTCCTGTCCCAAGGGGCCAGTGTGAGTACACTTTTTGCTAGTAGCTTATTGCTGTATCTTCTCACAGTATTTGTAATAGGTCTTCCATACTAGATAGCTGTTTTAATATGTGTAGTTCTGCGATGCATCTGCAACGTCTCTGTACTTGCTTCCAGTTTGGAAAACAGAAATGCGATCTCCCCTGGGGCATTTCTTTACAATGCTTTTATCATGAGAATTGGAGATATGGCTCAGTGGTTAAGAGTGTTGACCACTCTTCCAAAGGACCTGGGGGTTCAATTCCCAGCACCCACTTGGCAGTTTACAAAGATCTGTAACTTCAATTCCAGAAGATCTGTAGCCTTCTGGCCTCTGAGGGCACTGGACATGGATGTGGTGCACAGATGTACATGCAGGCAAACACCCATACTCATCAAATAATAAAATACATTTTTTTTTAAAAGTAAAAAGTAAAAAAATAAAATTTTAAGATATGGGAAAGTAGGCATTGAATGATTACCACTTGAGGCCACGTTTGGGGAAGATTGAAGAATGGAAAGTGCTATTAATCTGAAATAGACAGCCCTTTGAGGCGAGGTTTAATGAACTGAGTTGTGTTGGAAATTTGGGTTGGCTCCCAGTAGGGGGTCTTCTAAGAGTTAAGGAAGGAGCTAGTGTATGCATAGGTAGATGCTTATGAGCACCTTTCCTCCTTCCATGTTTATTTGCCACTGTTTTATTTTATCTTAGTCTTTCAGTATACCTTTGTGTGGTTCTGCTACTTTGCTCTTATGACATTATATTTGCATCTTTCATCCCACTCCTTAACCCTCCAAAGGTCTAAGGAAAAAAAATTTGTCTCCTGGTGCTGTGGAGTCAGATGTGAGAGGAATAACCGGGGTTGACCTGTTCGGAACCACAGATGCAGTGGTGAAGCATGTACTCGAGGTATTTATCTCTGTTGTTGTTGGTGAGTATGTGCTACCCTCTAGGGGAGCATCTCAGTATGCTGTTCATTTCATTTTCAGCTCTGTATGAGTGTGTGATGTGTGTGGGCATGTGTGCCACAGCACTTGTGTGGAGTCCAGAGGACAAGTTTGTTGAATAGGCTCTCTCCATCTTTTTGTGGGTACCAGCATTTGAACTGTGGCTTAGGGAGCAAGCATTTTATCCACCGAGCCATCTCGATGGCCCACACTTTTCATTCTTTCAGCAAGGATTTCGGTGCCAGGCACTATCTGAGGTTGGGAGAATAGAACTGTAAGTAAGCCAACAATGAAAGGGAGAGTATGTGTCATCTCAGGAAGTGTTAAGTCATCTTACAAGTTCAGTGGGGAGAAAAGAAGAAAGCTGGACATGTGCTCTGTCACTGTCATAAAGCAGAGCCCAATCTTAGGTCTTGTGGAAGGAGGGATCCTAAAGAAATTCAGTGAGAAGGACCAAGAGCCAGTATGTATAAGAAACTTTGTTTACGGTGGGGAATAGAAAGCACAAGGAAAAAAAAAAACTAGGTTTTCTAGTGGTGGTGCACGCCTTTAATCCCAGCACTTGGGAAGCAAAGGCAGGCAAATCTCTGAGTTCAAGGCCAGCCTGATCTACAAAGAACATTCTGGGACAACCAGGACTGTTACACAGAGAAACCCTGTCAAAAAAGAAAGAGGAAGAAGAAACTAGATTTTTTTAAAAAATTAAAAAAAAAAAAAAACAGTCTAAACCATATAACTACTCACTAAATGTGTACTGTTTAATCTCACAGATGGAAAAAAAATGAGATGTAGAGAGATCACACAGTTGGCCAAAGTCCAGGTGTATGCAGAGAATGTTGGGCTCCAAACGTGGCTCTAACTTGGAAACCCAGATGCTTTTACAAATAAATAATACCCTTAAAAAATGCTTCTGAATCAACTACCTTATCCATAATTCTGTCAAAGAATGAAGTACAGCTGTGTAAATAGAATAGAGGCTATCTTGAAGTCATCATCTTTAAACTTTTTGTCTTTATACTCTTTTAAATTTTTATAAGAATTCCAAAGAGTTTATTTATGTGTTATATCTGTCAATTTTAGCCATACTTGAAATAAAACAGGTTTTTTAAAAAAGTGTTTTACTTGCAAATATATCTGTACCATATGAATGCCTTCAGAGACTGGAACAGGGTACTAGATCCTTTGGGACTGGAGTTGTAGGCAGTTATGAGCAGTTGTATATGGTTGCTGGGAACCAACCTGGGACCTTTTCAAGAAAAGTCAGTACTCTTAGCTTATGAGCCATCTCTTCAGCCCCTTGTTTTTGTTTTCTTTTTCTTTTTCTTTTTCTTTTTTTCCTTCCTTCCTTCCTTCCTTCCTTCCTTCCTTCCTTCCTTCCTTCCTTCCTTCCTTCCTTCCTTTCTTTCTTTATTTATTTTTGTGCTAGGAATTGAACCTGGTACCTTGCACACAGTAAGCAGATGCTCTACCATTGAATTACACCCCCAGCCTAAAACTGAGAACCTTTAACAATATGGACTTTGCCAGCATACATCTCATTAGCTGTCACAGAACACTGATGTCATTACCTATCATGTATCCTATGGAAAACATAGCTAATAACAATAAAGGCAAATAAAGTCTTAGGATTAGGAAAATAGCTTTGAACTTACAGACTTTCCAGATGGATCTTGGAACTCTTCCAAGGGATTCCAGATCATATTTTGAAAACTTCTGCATTAACTTATAAAATAGGTCTTTATACTTAAGATGTTACAATTACTTAGAGAAATAAAACACTCATAGACAAGTAAAAAGGAAGGTAAAACATCCTAGATACAAATAAAACTGAATTTCCTGGTGGAAATCTTTGGAATGACCCATGAGAATTTGAAGTAGTAGTGGACAGATTGACATGGTTATTCTAATGTCCAGACCTTTACAGTAAGCCAGGTATAATGCCACATATCTGTACTCCAGGAGACTGAAACAGAAAGGTCTGGAGTTCAAACCCCGCTCAGTCTATGCAACAAGACCCTGCCTCAAAAAACCAAATCAAATGAAAATAAAACAACGGCAAACGAACTTTACAGTGGCACAGTCCCTTGAGTCTTTACTTGAAGAGTGTTTCAGAGGGCTGGGGAAGAGCTCCGTGGTGGGGTGCTAGCTTGGCATGTGCAAGGCCCTGAATTAGAGTGCCCATATGCAGAAAAAGAAATCATCAGTATGACTGCTGTGAATTGTGTCTCTAAAGCTGTTTTGGAAGACCCACCTTTTCTTCTTCACAGGGTCATGATCGTGGAGTAAACTGGGCTGCCTTCCACCCCACTATGCCCCTTATTGTATCTGGGGCAGACGACCGGCAAGTGAAGATCTGGCGCATGAACGGTGAGTAAGGCGGTGGTGGTGTTGCCATATCCAAGAAAGTGACTGCTGGCCAGCAGGGAAAGTAGCCAGGTTCTCTGGACTTTGATCTGTTTTCTTGCCTTAGGTGATTACTTCCTGCTAGTTCTAAGTGCATAGTCATTATCTCTTCCATTTTCCCCCAAGACTGTTACCTGATTTTGAGAGACATGAGCATAGTTAAGAGTAAAAATTCATGCAATCATTTGACAAATAGTAACTTTTTTTAGATTGTGTTCAGGACTCTGTTTATATTATTGTGACTAGAAAACTCCATGCTATAGAGTTTATATTGTTCTAAAATGTGAGCTAGTGATATATACCAAGAGGATAAAATAGAATAAAAGCATAAAGAATTTTTTAATATAGGTATTGCAGTCAATAGGGGCTCAGAATAAAAGAACAGAAATGTACAGAAAAACTGGGAAACTTAGAGCTGAGATAGCATGTGATAGTAGCTCCAGCTACTCAAGAGGCTGAGTCCGTAGGATTATTTGTTCCTAGGTGTTCAAAGCCAGCCTATGCAATAAAGCAAAACTTGGTGCCACCTCAAAAAAGAGGGTGTTGGGGCCAGAGTAACTAACAACAAAATGAAACAAAACAAACAAACAAAGTACATAAAAAGGAAGTGACTTACACAAAAAAATTGCACCATTGGGGAAAAATTAGTATTTTGCAGTAGTACTTATACTTAGCACTTGTAAGAGTATCACAGCTAGCTGTAGATCATGTGGCGGTATATCCTTGCAGTTTCAGCATGTATGAGGTTGAGGCAGGAGGATCACAAGTACAAGACCAGCCTGAGCCACATAGTAAAACCTTGTCTCTTCAAAACATTGGGGCTATAGAGACGGCTCAGTGGACCTGCGGAGGACCTGAGATTGTGGTTCCTAGCATCCACGTCAGGTGTCTCACAGCCTCCAGCTCTGGGGGATCCAGTGCCTTCTTCTGTCCTCCACAGGCACTATACTTAGATGCACAAACCCACACACAGAACACACACGTAATTAAAAATACAAATAAAAATTTTTTAAAGGATGTTGGCTTTATAGATCCCAGAGTTATATAGAATTGTGATAATTCCTTTTGTTCTTCAGAATCAAAGGCATGGGAGGTTGACACCTGCCGGGGCCATTACAACAATGTGTCTTGTGCTGTTTTCCACCCTCGCCAAGAGTTGATCCTCAGCAATTCTGAAGACAAGAGTATTCGAGTCTGGGATATGTCTAAGCGGTAAGGAAATTATGTATGTATGTTATGTGACCAAACTCAAGAGAAGGTCCTGTCTCTGTCTTATTCTCTGTCTTTGAAAATCAGATTAGAAACCAACCGTGGTAGCATATACCTGTAATGTCAGCACTTGGGTGTTGGCAAGGGGATCATCAGGTCGAAGTAATCTTCTGCTGTATGGTGAGCAGGAAGCCAACCAAGGCTACCTAAGACCCAGTCTCAAAAAAAAAAAAGCCAGTGAGATGGCTCAGCTTTCCATACAAGCTTGATGGCATGCTTTAATCCCTGAACCTACAGTAGAAGAGTATCATCTCCCAAAAGTTGTCCTCTGACTTCCACACGAGTAAGCCATGTGCACACACATATATACACACATCTTATACAATAATACTGTTTTAAAAAGAAAATTGAAAAGTTAGAATATTTCTTTTTTCTCTTTAGCATGAAGAAAAATCAAGTCCTACATTATGAAAATTTGAAGGGTATAATTCTTTGTGGTAAAAAATGCTTGCTTATAGTGCATGAGGCCCTAAATTTAATACCCACTACTATAAAAAATAAATAAGCAAACAAACCTTGAAGACTGAAATATCAACACACTTATTAGATAGAACTCTCCATGTTTTCTTTTTCTTCTCTAAACTTGTCTGAGTTTTTTCCTTCTCTTGAATGTTTAGCTAAGGAGGTAAGAATTGTGAGATGAAAGTACAGTAGGAAATGATAAGGGAGAAACTGACAAGTCACAGTAATAGGATTCGTTTGAAGAAGACTATCCTGATCCATAACTTCATTTACACTGCTTTCTGTGCCTGATGCACTTTTAAAGTCAGCTTATATGCTTCCTGTTCAATTTTCTTGTGTATGATGTACTGAAGGTTCTTAATTAAGTTTTCTTTGTTTACTTTTTCGTTTCCTAGGACTGGGGTTCAGACTTTCCGCAGGGATCATGATCGTTTCTGGGTCCTAGCTGCCCATCCCAACCTTAACCTGTTTGCAGCAGGTAAAGACCATGTCTTCTCCTACCCCTCTGATTTAGTTGAACGTTTGTAAGGTTTGAAAGTGATTTTCCATTGGCTTTGTCTCCAGTACTTGGTTTTAGAATGACAAAAAGAAGCAGAACTCTCAGAGCCACCTAATTGAAGCTCTTCTCATTTTTACCTCTCTTACTCTTGGGCGATAGTGTTCTTTAGTGTTTTTCTCCACCCAGATCTGTTTAACCTTCAGCTCATTCACTTGGATGTGCTCCTAGGAGCTCATAGGAGACTGTACTGAACACTTAGAGTTCTCAGACTGAGAAACTAGAAGCCAAGTTAATTCATTTGTTTGTCAAATTCATTATAAATATCAGACCTTACTCTGGGTGCTGTTATCAAAGCAGTGCATAAAAGAGTCCCTGTCTTGCCAGGCATGGTGGCTCATTCCTTTAATCCCAGCACTCTGGAGCCAAGAGGCAGGCCGATCTCTGAGTTTGAGGCCAGCCTGGTCTACAGAGTGAGTTCCAGGAAAGGCGCAAAGCTACACAGAGAAACCCTGTCTCAAAAAAACAAAACAACAACAACAAAAAAAGGAGTCCCTGTCTTGATGGAGCTTTAAGGGAAATAGACTATAACAGTAAGTATATAAAGTGATGTGTGTTTGAAAATGCTTTGAACAAAAATGAAGCAAAAAGGAAGGTGATGACAGTGTGTGTACTCCCGGTTTATATTGAGTGTTCAGAAGAATGAATGAGAAAGAAAGACTGTTATAGGCAAAGAATGTGGCATGGATAAAAAAGAGAAGTTCTTAGCATCGTAGGGGATATTAGAGATGCCAGTGGACATACATAGTAAGGCATTAAGTAGTAGGAAGTGAGACTGCATCAGATTTTGCTTGATTTTATAGGCCATGGCTTGTAGTTGGTTGTGTTTTTACTCTTTGCTCTTTGGGGGCCTGCCACGCAGCTCCCAAATAAATAAATGAAGACTTATTTTTACTTGGGAATGTCCAGCCTTAGCTTGGCTTGTTTCTAGCCAGCTTTTCTTAAATTATCCCTCTACCTTTTTGCCTCTGGGCTTTTACCTTTCTCTATTCTATATGTCTTTCTTTACTTCTTACTCTGTTGGCTGTGTGGCTGGGTAGCTGGCCCCTGGCATCCTCCTCCTTCTCCTTTTCTCACTCCTCCCTCTTTTTCTTTTATTTATTCTTTCTACCCGGCAGCTCCACCTATTCCTCTCCTGCCTAGCTATTGGCCATTCAGCTCTTTATTAAACCAATCAGGTGTTTTAGGCAGGCAAAGTAACGCAGCTTCACAGAGTTAAACAAATGCAACATAAAAGAAAGCCACACAGCTGGGCAGTGGTGGCGCACGCCCTTAATCCCAGCACTCGGGAGGCAGAGCCAGGCTGATCTTTGTGAGTTCGAGGCCAGCCTGGTCTACAGAGCGAGATCCAGGAAAGGTGCAAAACTACACAGAGAAACCCTGTCTCAAAAAAACAAAAACAAAAAAGAATGCCACACATCTTTGCATTATTAAACAAATATTCCACAGTATAAAGAAATGTAACACATCTTAAACTAATATTTCCACAACAGTGTCTAGAACTTAATGTTTTATTCTGGCTGGGCAGTGGTGGCACATGCCTTTAATCCCAGCACTTGGGAGGCAGAGGCAGGTGGATCTTTGTAAGTTCAAAGCCAGCCTGGTCTACAGAGTGAGTTTCAGGACAGCCAGGGCTACACAGAAAAACCCTTCCTCAAAAGTAAACAAAGTTTATTCAGAATGAATTAAAAGCCCCTGGAAAGGGGCTAGAAAGATGGCTCAAAGGTTAAGAACCCTTGTTCTTGAAGAGGACCTGGGTTTGGCTCCCAGCACCCATACAGTGACTCACAATCATCAGTAACTCTAGTTCCAGAGGATCAGATGCCTTCTTTTGACCTCTGGAGGCACACATGTGGTATACAGATATACATACAGGCAAAACACTCATACACAGAAAAATAAAATTAAAAAAAATCAAGTTTTTAGAAGGCGGCACTGGAAGATTTTGAGTAAGAAAATAAAGCTGGTTTATATGTGGGCAAGCAGTTGAAATATAAAAATGAGATTATTTAAGGGGTGAATGATGCTAATCGGAAAAGTACAAACTTTTTTATTTTTACTTTTTTTTTTGGTTTTTCCAGGCAAGACTTATCTGTGTAGCCTTGGCTGTCCTCAAACTCACAGAATCTGCCTGCCTCTGCCTCCACTGTGCTGTGAGTAAAGGCGTGTGCCACTACCACCTGGAAACATTTTCTTAAAAGCAATTATAAAAGCTTTTTTATTACGTTGGGCATGGTACCCCATGCCTTTAATCTCAGCACACAGGAGGCAGAGGCAGGAGGATCTCTGGATTCGAGGCCAGCCTGGTCTACAGAGTAAGTTCTAGAATAGCCAGTACTACACAGAGAGACCCTGTCTCAAAAAAATGAAACAAAAAGGTTTTTGTTTTGTTTTTTTAATTTACTTACTTATTTCATAAAGTCTTTTTAAATCAACTTTCATTTGAAGTAAAAATGGCTCAGCTGGTAGAAGTGCTTGCCAATAAGCCTGACCACCTGCGTTTGTTACCCAGACCCACAGGGTAGGAGAAAACTGACTCTCATGAGTAGTCCTCTAACCTCCACGCATATATCATGATGTGCCCTCACCCAGTGAACAAATAAGTGTAGAAAAAATTAACATCCATTTTCTTTTAGAGAGTTTATTTTATTTTATTTTATGTGCATTGGTGTTTTGTCTGAATTCATGTCTGCATGAGGGTGTTGGATCCCCTGGAACTGTGGTTACTGACAGTTGTGAGTAGCCATGCAGATGCTGTTAATTGAACCTGGGTCCTCTGGAAGAGCAGCCAGTGCTCTTAACCACTGAGCCATCTCTCCAGCCCAACGTTCATTTTTTTTAAGCAGATAGTTTTTATGATTTTCTTATTTGCTAAGGACTAGGAGAGTGAAAAATAATATAAATTCTGCCTTCAGAGAACACACAGAAGAATGTACTTAAATATGGTAGTATGATATAATATTAAGAAGATTGACAGGGCTGGGAATATAGTTCACTGGTAGAATGCTTTCCTAGCTTGTATGAGGTCCTGGGTTCAAGAAGAAAGGGCAAGGAGATGTGTGACAGAAAATTACTTGGAAAAAGGTTCTAAGAATTGTGAGAGTTTAGGAATGCATTTAGATGTTATATTATTCTGTTATCTATAGCTGTAGCAAAATTCTTCACACTGGGTACTTAAAAAAAGAGAGATTGGGCTAGAGAGATGCCTCATGGGTGAAGAGCACTTGCTACTCTTAGGACTAAGGTTCCATTCCCAGCACCCACATGGTAGTTTACAACTGCCTGTTAATCCTGTTCCAGGGGATCTGACACCCTCTTTTGGCTTCCTCATGCACCAGGCATACACAATGTGCATATAATGTGAATGCAGGTACTTACATGTAGACATAAAATAAGAATAAATAGATCTGAAAAAGAAAAGGTGTTTCTTTTATTTACCGTTAAGGAGGTTGAAAATCCAAGATTGAGCAGCCCAACTGTTTGTCCTTTGATGACTGTTCCTTTGGCTCAATCACAGTATGACACAGCATCATGATAGGAGTGTTCAAGAGGGAGAGATCACATGACCAGGTAGAAATCCAGAGAGAATTCAGGGTACTCTTTGTATAGCAACATTCTCCCCAGGTTACTGACCAGGGTCCTGCGAGAACATGAATCCCAGGGTGCTTCTCTAATGACCTGTAACATTTTACTAAGCCTCATCTCTTAAAGATTCTACCACCTCAGCATCTCACCCCAAGCGTCTATATGTGAACAATCCATCTCTACACTGTAGTAGATGCCCCCTACCCTTTTAGCATGTGAATATATTCCTCTGTGTATCTCCTATTTCTAGCAGTCCTTTTGCCTACAGCTGGTTGTTTCCTCTCTTCTCTGTTCTCTAGGCCATGATGGTGGAATGATTGTATTTAAGCTGGAACGTGAGCGTCCAGCCTATGCTGTGCATGGCAATATGCTGCATTATGTAAAGGACCGATTCCTACGTCAGCTGGATTTCAACAGCTCCAAAGATGTAGCTGTGATGCAACTGAGGAGGCAAGTCTGACTTATTTCTTCTTCTAAACCTTTCATCTGTTGCACTTCCTCAAGTAGGGCTCTTTAACCAGCCTTTTATGTCTTAGCTATCAAATACGGATTCCCACTGAACAAAGCTCCTCAGTTTAAATCCCATTACGGCAGATGCAGAGGTGTCCATGAGGAGAATGGGAGGTCCCTTATTGGAACTGCTAGTGGCCTTGTGCCATAGATACTTTCCTACTAATGTCTGCAAAATCTCTTGCAGATCACAGAAAGCTCCTAGCTAGAGAATAGCCCAATTTGGTAATGTAAGTTTTGGCCTTTGTCATTATTGCCTTGAGGAACCTTGTGGCAGAGTGGAGTGATAGACCTAAATGACTACAGTTCAGAATAATAAGAAAATAATGATTTTTTTTTTAAGAAGAGTTACAGTTTATCAGAACTCTACCTTTACAGCAAAATACCGCATCCCTGAAAAGCAGAACTGTGTCTCTGGAAGATATAACCTCTGGGATGCCTGGCCAAAGGAACTGTGCTTTGAATGCCAGCTGCATCATGCTGAAACATTCATGGTAGCAAACACTGGCATGCAGGCTTGATAACCACCCGCTAGTTTCACTGTGACAAAAAGATGGGTTTATGTGAACAGTCCCAGGGACAGAAGAAAACAGGCAGAGAAATCACATCATGCCACACTGTGGTGTCCACTGCAATTATGCATAGGAATTTGTACCAGGCAAAACTATCACCACTCACCACCTTCTGATGAAAATGTGGCTTGTGCTATTCTTTGCCATTTGAACTATTAAGTAGTCGAGTTTTAATGGAAAGAGTATCTGTTTTTCCTCAGTATAGAAGTAGTGAGTGTATGTATACTGGACTTTGAAGGGATAATTCTTCTTTTCTATTCTTATACCTATTCTATTTCCTCCTTTTTTATGTAGTGGTTCCAAGTTTCCAGTGTTCAATATGTCCTACAATCCAGCAGAAAATGCAGTCCTACTGTGCACTGTAAGTAATTATGGAGTCTCTCTAGGTTCTTCTCAGTTTCTCTAAGTATCTTATTGCCCTTAGAGAACCTCTAATGGCATTTTTTGGTTTTTTGAGACTGGGTTTTTCTGTGTATTTTAGGCTGTCTTCGAACTTACTCTGTAGACCATCCTGGCCTCAAACTCACAGAGATCTACCTGGCCTCTAAAAAGCCCTTTTTCCCCCAGTACTGAAAATTAAATATGTAAGCACCTGTTAAGCAGGTTGTCTCTTCCTGATGGATCACTTAATTGATATTTTGTAAGAGCTAACCCAGTGGACACTCAGAGGCTCACACTAAATGGCTTCAGTTGCCGTAAACCTATTAAGGGTTTGTGAAGTGGTCAGAAGGAATGTTTGGAATGGTTTGTTGTGCACAGGAGGTGCCTTTTCTGTCCCTTCTGCTCAGGTGAACATAGAAGACCTGTGTTGGAAAGCTGGTTCTTTTTAGTGAAGTCACCTTCCAAATTATCGGGGCCCTCCCTGTTTCCTGCCACACAATTTGAAGAAAAAAAAAAAAAAAAAAAAAAAATGAAGAAATGGCATTCTAACTTTAGTATCCTAGTGGCTGAATGAAAATTGCTTTCCCTATATAGCTTTTTATATGTAATCTTGGTCTTTTAGTATCTAACACTGCCATATTCTCATGACAGTTTTCTTGAATATCTTCTTAGATCTGTTTTGTTTTCTTTTTTCAAGTAGACTTTTAAGTTGACAAGTATATTCAGATGAGGCACCAGGTTCCTCATCTTTTAATTTGTGGAATAGAGAGAAATCGTTGTTGTTATTCAGATAATATCTGCATTTTTAGAGGATCATGAGAACAGTGCCGTTGGTGCTTGTTTGTTTGGCTAAGAGCATTATAATTCTTACGTAGGGAATAACTCAAGGACCTCTGGGTGCAGGTGATTGGAAGTACACGTTCAGTGTTGCCTATGTTGCAGTTGTCTCTGTCAGAAAAAACAACAGTGTCTTCAGTGCTGCTCGCTAAATGTTTTCCTTTTCCCCTACAGAGAGCAAGCAATTTAGAGAATAGTACCTACGATCTCTACACCATCCCCAAAGATGCAGACTCCCAGAATCCTGATGGTAGGTGCTCTTCGTCTCCTCCACTCTGCTTCCAGCTCTCCTCGCCCGTATCATCACTTCTTTTCAAGTTTCTCACATCCCCTCCGCAGGCCGTGGCTACATCACTCATGTCTGTTGGCAGGTGCTGCTGACAGTTGCACCAGAGGCAATTGTAGTGTGAAATATTCATGTTCTGCCTCCATTTTATTACCCCAGCTAGATATATATATTTTATAATTTGGTTATTAGAAACTCTCCATTTTCTCTTTCAGCACAGCATGTTATCCTAGATTATTGTCAGCTGATATGACTTTCACCCTGGTAGTTTCATTTATTTAAAAATGTGGCTCCAGTCTTACAATGTCTCATCCTGGGACTGGGGATTTATTCTCGCCTATCTATATCCAGATCCGATTTGCTTCCTCTTGCATGTCAAAAAGATGAGGCTGCTAACAGCCCCATGACCCACCTGGGATCCTAGGATCCAGCTGAGACCCCTGCCTGCCTCTTTCATCACCACCATCCCTTGTTGATGTCCTTACTATTAGAACTTGCTGACAAACCATTCTCAGAATGGAATGGAATGGAATCTCATTTATGCTCTTTGCAATGCCGTTCTTCCAGTGGATTTACAGGCCTTACCCAGTCTAAAGTTTATTCCACAGACCCTGTCTTTTACTAGTACATTTTGTTATTTTATATCCTCCAAAGTTCTGAGAAATATTTTGTTAGGTCTGTCCCTTTTGTGAGTGCCAACAGGTCATTGTTATTGTAATACTCTCTTTTGTTTGTTTTGTTTTTTGGAGGGAGTGTGTATGTGTATGAGACAAGGTCTCACTGTATAACCCAGATTAGCCTAGAACTTATAGTTCCCCTTAGTACTGGAATTACACATTATGCCAACTCATTTTACCCTTTTAAATGTGCTCAGGGTGAGATGATGAGAGAAACAGGAAACCTATATATATTTGGGATCCATAAAGTCAAGTCTCCCTCACAAATTAGTCAGCTAAGCCTCCTTAACTAAATTTGTGATTTGGTGCCTCCCAGCCCACCTTGGTTTTTGTTCTTTTTTCATATCTGTTAACAATCAGTAGAACTTCTGTTATCCATCCTTTAAGAGGGATAATAATTATAAAGGTGTGGTCCAGTGATGGACACCAGAGAGAATGCAGAAGCTGGAGTAGCATGGGTTGTGGTAAAAATTTGTTTTGTAAATTCTTTGGCATTCCAGGTACCAGAAAAGTACAAAGCAAGGCTGGTTAGCATGTTGTTGTTTTCCATTGGTATAACAGATAAGACTATTTGAATATATTCTTTACAAGTTTCTCAGAGAGTAGAGTATCCATTTCAAAATTCTTATCAGCTGCAAACTGAGGAACATTTTATGAGTCTCCTCAGGGCGATAATGCTGAATTGACATTCACAGAGCAACAGCTTGATGCTGAGTTGCCCAGCACTGAGCCTGTCAAGATTTAGCTGGAAGTGCCATGTCCCACCCTGCTCGACTAGGGGGCTGGCATTAGCATGTTAAAAGCAGAAGAGCAGCTGCGTCCTGGGGTGGGGTTCTGTCACTTCTCCAGCTTGTGTAGATAGGAGGGCTTAGACTTTGACAGGCTGCTTGCTGTGCCTCAGCTTGGCCAGGAAGGCGCTGCTCGTTAGCTTGATGGAGTATGCTGTCTCCCAAGATGGGCAGCATTTCTGCCAGTATGTGGTGCTGGCTGAAATGCAGCCACTTGGCCTAGAGATAAGAGGCTTGGCAGGGGTGGGGGCTGCAGTTTGGAGGGAACTGGTGGGGAAAAGTCACTGACAGTAGCCTGAGGTTATGGCTGAATTAGTTAGGAAGCAGCTGAACTGGCGAAGCCAAAATGGCAGCTCCATGGCACCTGACTCTGTCACCTGCTAGTGGCTCACCACATGCTCCCACACTTTGGTTTTGTTCTCTTCAGCCCCTGAAGGGAAACGATCCTCAGGCCTGACAGCGGTTTGGGTTGCTCGGAATCGGTTTGCTGTCCTAGATCGCATGCATTCGGTGAGTTAAGGCTAAAAGTGGAAACCGAGTTAGGGAGGATGATGGCAGTGCACAGTAAAGAGCACTGTTTTTCCTTAGTCTCTCCAGAGCACTGTGATCCTTGGGCACTGGGTCTCCCTGTAACCCTAGACTAGTCCCTTAGGGAGGACAAGTTGATTTGATTGGGTTGATGTTACTGGGGCTCTGGGCTTCTGAATTTAGAGGATCTAAGACCATCAGACTTTAAATATATTTATATTGTTCATATACACAGGTTTTCCTCCCTGTCCCACTCCCCTTATTGGTATTTAAAATGTAATAAGTTTAGAGAGTCAGGCATGGTGACACACACCTTTAAGGCTGAGGTAGTCCTGGTCTACAGAACAAGTTCCAGGAATGCCAGGGCTACACAGAGAAACCCTGCCTCAAGATAGATAGATAGATAGATAGATAGATAGATAGATAGATAGATGGATGGATGGATGGATGGATGGATGGATGGATGGATGGATGGATAGATGGATAGATAGCAAAGGTCTCCCAATAAAAAACTCAACTAAAGCTTAATTCCTGGCTGTTTTCTTTTTAACTGATTAAGAAACTCAGATTTAGGTGAGTAGCTTTTTTTGTTGTGTGCTGATTTTTAAGTCCTGGGGGTTGAATTTAGGGCCTTGTTCATGCAAAGTAAGTGCTCTGCCACTATAATTGACTTTTTTCTTTTTTTGTTGTGTAATTTTGAGGATCTCACTAAGACTAGTGAGGATCTGAGTAGAGTGGCAATGAACTTTCTCTGTAGCCCCAACAGAGTATATAGTCCTGGCCCAGCCTCTTAGGATTTCTTTTTTTAAGAGAGAGGTTAGAGGCCATTGAGATGTCTCAGTGGGTAAGGACCCTTATCAAGGTAGATGATAAAATTCAATCCCTGGGACCCATGTGTAGAAGGAGAGAACTGACTTCTTCAATTTGTCCCCTGACTCCCACAAATGGACACCATGATATGTGTACACACACACACACACACACACACACACACACACACACACACACACGAGTTTTATAAATAAATAAGTGTTGAGGGAGTTGGAGAAGGAAAAAGAGAGAAAAGACAGAGGTTAATAATAAGGCCCTGAAGACAGTCTTGGAGTGATCAACCTGATGTATAAATGACTTGGACAGGGAAAACAATCCTTCATTGAAGGAACAGTTGCTGAGGGCTATCATTAGCTGTTACCTACTCATTCACTTCTCATAACTCCACCTGTACTCATTTCAGCTTCTGATAAAGAATCTGAAGAATGAGATCACCAAAAAAATCCAGGTGCCCAACTGTGATGAAATCTTCTATGCTGGCACTGGCAACCTCCTGCTTCGGGATGCAGATTCCATCACACTCTTTGATGTCCAGCAAAAGCGGTAACATGACAGATGCCCCTGACAGACAGAGATGTAGTGAGGGAGAGTGGAAGTATTTCATAGGAGCTTTTTCCCTAAGCTTGTGTGTGGCCTAGCTGCTTCTTGTACACTTAACTCTAAGACTGTTGGTGGTCCTCTTCCCCTCCATGGCTACTCTCCCACCCTGTGCATGCACTCCAGCGGGATAGCAAGGGGCTGTGTACTTAGGTATTTTTATAGTACCTACCTGGATCAAGAATGCTTTCAGGTCTTAGAATGAGAAGGACACAAAGGTGAATAGCACAGTTCCTGTTCTTAAGGAATTTTGTAATTCTAGTGGTGAAACTGATAGATGTAAGTGCCTATAGGAGGGAATGGGGACAAAGAATAAGGAAGGGGCAGTGCAGAGTGTGAGCCAAAACGTTGGAGCTCACTGACCTACAGTGTAGGCAATGTTCCCTTGGTGTTACATTGAGAAGTTGAGTTTTACGTTAATTAAAGATGGAAAAAGACATAGGTCATAGCTTGAGACAAGGGGTTAGGCCCATTCGTGATTACCTTTCTCTTGCTATCCCAGGACTCTGGCATCAGTGAAGATTTCCAAGGTGAAATATGTTATCTGGTCAGCAGACATGTCTCATGTAGCGCTACTGGCCAAACATGGTAAGGCTTCATTATATCCACCGTCTTAGAGCCCACTTCCCCGCTGCCAGTCTACTGCACTCACCCTGTCCAACAGAGCACTCATGCCCTTTGCCTCTTACAGCCATTGTGATCTGTAACCGCAAGCTGGATGCTCTATGTAACATTCATGAGAACATTCGTGTCAAGAGTGGGGCCTGGGATGAGAGTGGGGTGTTTATCTATACCACAAGCAACCACATCAAATATGCCGTCACCACTGGGTAAGTTAATTCTCTGGGACATAGTGGGAGAAGGTGTCTTCTTGAAATCACTGTGCTAGCTCAAGAGATAAAACTGCAGTTCTCTGTTAACATTCTCCATGAAAAAACTAATAGGGTGTATATATATGTGTGCTAAAGACATTCGTGGAGGAGGGGGGTGCAGTGTGTGTATGTGGCTCTGTGTGTGTGTATGTGTATGTGTGTGTGTGTGTATGTTTATGTGTGTATGTGTGATGCCTCAGTGGGTAGAAGCAGTTTCTCACAGGCCGGACAGCCTGAGTTCAATCTCCAGATTCCTCCAACCCCCGCCCCAACACACACACACACACACACACACACACACACACACACACACGCATTGTGTACACATACAAACACACATATACATAAAAAAATTTTCAAAACTTAGGAAGAAATTATAAAGGACTGGAGGGACCAGTGAGATGGCACATCAGGTTAAAAAAAAAATGCTTTATATGTGAGCCTGGCAACCTGAGTTTGACCCCAGAATCCTTATATAGGTAAAAGGAGAGAACCGAGTCCTCAGAGCTGTCCTCTGACTTCCACACGTGCATGGCAGCACACATTTCTGCACCACATCATGCCCACATAAGTAATTATGATTTCTTTATTTTTTAAAAGAGGCTGTCAGTGGTAGTGTGCTTTCCTAGAATGCCCAAGGCTCTAGGTTCAATTTCTTATACTGCAAAACATAAAAATAAAAAGTCTGTAGCATCTGTTCTGTCATAGAAAAGAATAAAATCAATTTGAAACACTTCTGTCTGTCTGTACCATTGTTTAAGTAGCACTTGATAAAAGAAAGGATAACAAGAAAAGACTGTCCTAACTTTGTTCATTATTTAAAAGCTAGGTTTCCTCTCGCTTCCTGAATTGTGCCTTCTACCCCTCTTCCTAGGGACCATGGGATCATCCGAACTCTGGATTTACCCATCTATGTCACAAGAGTGAAGGGCAACAATGTCTACTGCCTGGACAGGGAGTGTCGGCCTCGGGTACTCACCATCGACCCCACTGAGTTCAAGTTCAAGCTGGCCCTGATCAACAGAAAGTATGATGAGGTAGGAAGCAAGGAAACCTAACAAAAAGTATAAGAGGCAGTGCACCTTTTCCTTGTAAGCAATCTGTTTCCTGCCTCCCAAACCAAACGTCTAGGTACTGCACATGGTGAGGAACGCCAAGCTAGTCGGCCAGTCAATCATTGCCTATCTCCAGAAGAAGGGTTATCCGGAAGTGGCCCTGCATTTTGTAAAGGATGAGAAAACTCGCTTCAGCCTGGCTCTGGAGTGCGGAAACATAGAGGTGAGAGGAATGAATATACAGCTGTCTGTCTGTCCCAGAAAGCTGTAGAGAAAGGGAGACGCTTGGAGTCAGTGTCACTTAGTAGATGCTGGTGTCAGGCTGCTCTCCAGAAGTGCTATCCTGGGCTCGTGCCTTAGCCAGAATGGAATTTAGGATGGTTTTAGTTAAATTGAGCCATTTTCCTGTCGTCGTTTCTGTTTCTGCTTCTGCTTCTTCCTGTCTCTTCTTCTGCCACAGTATTTCCACCCTTGTGACTATTTTCTTTTTCTTTTTTTCTTTTTTTTTTTTTTTTTTTTTTTTTTTTTTTTTTCCTTTTGGTCAGATTTGAAGCAAGCTTTAATCAAATACTGGCCAGGAGGATGAACTCTGGCTAGGTTCACTCCTGGATTCCCAGGAAATGGCCTCTTGTTACTGTTTTCAAACTGAATTTAAGAATTTCTAAGCTGGGCAGTGGTGGCGCACACCTTTTGATCCCAGCACTTAGGAAGCAGGGGCAGATGGATCTCCAAGTTCAAGGCCAGCCTGTTCTACAAAGCAAGTTCCTGGACAGCCAGGACTGAAACACAGAGGAACCCTGTCTGGAAAAAACAATAAAAAAGGAAAAAAAGAATTTCTAGTATAGAAGCAAGATAGTAAGAAATCTGAAGAATCTGTTTGTTTTCCTTGATGCTTGATCTTGCTGGATGAAGTCCTTATGAAATGTTGAGACCCAGAGGGCACGAGCGTTGTTTCAGGAGGAAAGGACTTAGGAGAGCTGCTTTTCCAGCTGCGTCTCATTTCTTCTCTTATTTCCTCTGTGGAGCTTCAGAACCAGCAGATAGGAAATCAGACAGCACAAGTAAGGGCTGTCTCTGTGGACTGTGTAACTGATAGGTGGTTGTACTGTGCTAGGAAAATTCAGAGGGTGAGAGCACGATGGTGTGAGTCTCCATCTGTGGATCCAATCTCATTGTATGCAGAATTCTTGATAGAAATAGAGTGGAAGTAGTGATTGCAAGTATAGAGAATCCTTGGGAAATTTTGGAGACAAATGCTTTGATGGACTCCCCTGGTTTTGAGTCATAGTGCCCACACTAAACCCTGACCACGGAAATTCTTCAGATTGCTCTAGAAGCAGCCAAAGCCCTGGATGACAAGAACTGCTGGGAGAAGCTGGGAGAAGTGGCCCTGCTACAGGGCAATCACCAGATAGTAGAAATGTGCTATCAGCGTACCAAAAACTTCGACAAACTTTCCTTCTTGTACCTCATTACCGGCAACCTGGAGAAACTTCGCAAGATGATGAAGATTGGTGAGTTCCCTAAAACTAAGAGTAGCAAGCGTGGGACTTGGGGGAAAGAGGGAGGTAAATAAAGGAGGGAGATCTTTAGCAAGAAGGCTTAAGTTGGTTTCTCGTTGACTTGATGCAGCTGAGATCCGAAAGGACATGAGTGGCCATTATCAGAATGCCCTATACCTGGGTGATGTGTCAGAGAGGGTGCGAATCCTGAAGAACTGTGGACAGAGTAAGTATCTATCCAGGACTCACCAACTCCTTTGACACCTTGAAAAGTCTTTTTTGGGAATTGCCCTTTATTGTACATTTTTCACATTGTATGATACTATGTTTAAAATTTTTCTTCTAAACTAAATGGTGGTGGAACCAGACAAGGAGTCCTGGTGCTTCCTTAACTTCCTCTGTGGAGATTAGACTCATGCAGTTTACAGGACTTGATTTGTTCTTGCTATTGTTTGTTGACGACTCACTGAATACTAAATATTATGCTAGAATTTGAGATCCATTAAGGAACAAGTTCTAGGAATGGTAACTCCCATCTAATCTTAGCACTCAGGATGGTGAGGCAAGAGGATTTCCATAAGTTTGAGGCCATCCCAGGCTAAGAGTAAGACTGTCTCAAAAAACAAGGGGTTAGAGAGGTGGGTCAGCTGTTAAGAACACTTATTGCTCTTGCAGAGGACCTGGGTTCAGTTCCTAGTGCCTGTATGGGGGCTCACAACTCTGCTTAACTCTAGTTCCAGGGGGTCCAATGCCTTCTGACTTCTATGAGCACCAAGCATGCACATGATGTACATACATACATGCAGGCAAATCACACATAAAATATAATAACTCTAGTAAAAAAATTTTTAAGTAGTAGGTGTAGATATATGCTGTTATAGAAACGAGTCAGGGATAAGTCCAAGGTTGTGATTAGTGTTGATGATGGTGCTTAAGTATAAGTAACTGGGTTAATTATGAACTAGTTGCTTTGTAAGAAATTACCAGCCCAGAGCTGGGAATGGTGGAGCTCACTTTTAATCCCAGCACTCGGGAGACAGAGGCAGGTGGATCTCTGAATTCAAGGCCAGCCTGGTCTACAGAGGGGGTTTCAGGACTTCCAGGGCTACACAGAGAAACTCCATCTCAAAAAAAAAAAAAAAAAAAATTTTAATTTTTAAAAATTAAAGAGATGAGCTGTAGTGGCACATACCTAACCAGAAGAGAGAGAGAGAGAGAGAGAGAGAGAAAATTACCTTAAAATTTAGTAGAGGTTAAATATTCCTAAATGAAATCCAAAATTTGAAATGCTCCAAAATCCAAATAATATGTAACCCTGGCTAGTCTGGAACTTACTACCTAAAATCCAGCTTCTCAAATGTCAATACATGCTTAGGAATTTCTGAATTTAGTCGGGTGGTGGTGGTGGTGGTGGTGGTGCACACCTTCAATCCCAGCACTCAGGAGGCAGAAGCAGCCAGATCTCTGTGAGTTCGAGGCCAGCCTGGTCTAAAAGTGAGTCCCAGGACAGCCAGAGCTGTTACACAGAGAAACCCTGTCTTGAAAAACCAAAGAAAAAAGAAATTTCTGAATTTAAAGGACAATTTATGGGAGTTGGTTCTCCTTTCAGGAATTGAACTCGGACTGCCAGGCTTGGTGGCAAGAGCCCTTATCTATTGAGCCATCCTGAAGGTCCAGATTTCCTATTTCCTGGTGAGGAGATGAGGATATTCCTACTGTAATTTCTATGCAAAAGTTACAAAATCTGAAAATCTCTGAAATCTGAAACATTTATGGTCTAGTTTCCAAAAAAGGATACCTAAATGATAATTGTTTTTTAGTTTGTTTTTTAACAAATATTTAATTTATGGTAGACTCTAATATAACACTTCTAGTAAGTGGCAAAAGCTGTGACAGTGAGCTCCGATGTTTAAGTAGGAATGGAATCAAGGGTCACTGTCATCAGGCACAACAAACATGTTTCTTTTTACCAGATTTTTTAAAGACAGGGTCTCACTATGAAGCCCTGACTGTCCAGGAACCCACTGGATAGATGAGGTTTCTTACTTCCCCCTTGGCCTTTGCTTTTAGCTCCTCAAGTTTCTTCTCTTTTTGTTTTTATTTAAAAACCCTACTTTTTCATCCATGTTTTTAGCATGCTTCTTGTGCTGTTTCAGGGACTTCTTGCCACATCTGTGGTGTCTGTTGCCCCTTTCCAAGTTATATTCTAAAACAGCCGAGGGAACCAACTCCCACAGGGTGTCCTCTGGCCTCTACCTGTGTGCTGTGAGACTCCCACACAAACATACATACACAGTAAACATAAAAACATTAATAAATAGAACATCTCCTCACGTTTAGAGTGTGGCTTAGCTTTGGTTCAGGGTGTCTACTGAAGCTGCCTTCAGAGTGTTGTCCAGGACTATAGACATTCAAAGACCCAACAGAAGAGTGCATTTCCACACTCACTTTATGGGTGTGGCCGTTACTTGGGTCGTTGTTCCCCTTTGTCTGAGGGACAGTGTCATCTTGCTATGTCACCTTCTCTATCACAAGTTCACAGCATGGCACCTGATTTCCCTCAGAACAGGTAAACAAGATGACACCCAAAATAGAATCCACAATTACTGTAAGCTGATCTTGGTTGTGACGTTCCGTCACTTCTGACACATTCTGTCCATTAGAGGCTAGTTAACAACTGGAGCCTGCACTTACAGTTGGATAATATAAGCATTTGGATACTAGGAGGTAGGGGTCACCCTCTCCCTCAGAAGTCTACCAAAATAGCATTCTCTTGGAAAAGTACTTATACCACAAAGCCTGTTTTTTCTTTAGAGTCCCTGGCCTATCTCACAGCTGCTACACATGGCTTAGATGAAGAAGCTGAGAGTTTGAAGGAAACATTTGACCCCGAGAAGGAGACAGTGAGTATTTACACAAGTGTCTCCGATAAAACGACTCATTCTCATCTTGGCATAATTTAAAACCATAAATTTCACTCTCCCAGCAAATTGCAGAGAGAGGCTTAAAGCTGTCTAGAGGAAGCAGCCTAACCTTAGCTGAATGATAGAGCTGTTGATGTTTAACATCTGTATTATTCCACCTCTCAGATCCCAGACATCGATCCTAATGCCAAGCTGCTCCAGCCGCCTGCCCCTATCATGCCGTTGGATACTAATTGGCCCTTACTGACTGTGTCCAAGGGGTTCTTTGAAGGCTCCATTGCCAGCAAGGGTAAGTGCTCATTTCTCCTATAGCGCTTTGTTACTTGTTTTATAGAGAACTATCCTAAATGGGTCTGAGTATGTACTCAGTTAGTAGATTCTTTCCCAGTGTGTATGAAACTCTGGGTTCAGTCCCTGCCATTATGCACATAACTGACACATACCTGTAATACCAGCTAGGGATGTAGAGATAAGAGAATCAAAAATTCAAGGTCATCCTTGGCCACATAGTCAGTTTTAGGACAGCCTGCACTACACATGTCTTAAAAACAATCTTAGAAAGTGCCAGTAGGGGGCTGGAGAGATGGCTCAGAGGTTAAGAGCACTGGCTGCTCTTCCAGAGGTCCTGAGTTCAATTCCCGGTAACCACATGTAATGAGATCTGGTGCCCTCTTCTGGCCTGCAGTCATACATGCTGTATACATAATAAATAAATAAATCTTTAAAAAAAAAGAAAGAAAGTACCAGTAAGTAACAGTTTCATCTGTTCTTTTTTCTGTGTGAGGTTTCACAGAGCACTGAAAGGCTAGCCAGGGGTAGGATGTAGTCTCACAAACTGAGGAAAGGCTTTTTGAGATCATTAAAGAGAATTTGAACCAGATGTGGCATACACATCTGGAATTTCAGCAATTAGGAAGTTGAAGCAGGAGGAGCGTGAGTTCAAAGCCAGCCATCACATATTACATAACTAGTTTAAGGCCAGGCTGGGTCACATGAAACCCTTTCTCAACTCTCTAGCCCTACTCCCTCACCTCCCCCCCCCCAAAAAAAAGAAATTTAGAAAATGATGTAGGTGGGTGCCTGTGCTGCCGCTGACATCTGTAAACACTTTAGTGTGTTTCTCTAGTTCACCGTACATGCAGTCATCTCCACTCACTGTTTTCCTGTTTATCATGTGCTATGTGTGTATCTATGGACAACCACTGCTTACTGCCATCCTTGCTTTCCTGTTTGCTTGGACATTTCCACTACTTCATCTTTATGTAAAAGCCTAAGCAGACTTTAGGCATTTTGTGTCTGGCTCTGTTCTTTCCTCGGCCTCCTCATTCTCTGCACAGACTACAGTAATGGTGACTTAGCAAAGATTTCAGGAAGAAGTTCCAAGAGTAGGCAGCCAGAGATAGCCAGGTTTTAGTAACAGGGAGTTAATTCTCTCCTGCCTGAACAGAAATTGAACCCAGGGTCTGGTTATCTCTTCTATTTCCTCTCTTTGCAAAATCTGTTGCAAGTTAGCACAGCATATATACAACAAAACCAATAACTCATAATATATGGATGGGAACTTTGGAGATGACTCAGTCGGCAAAACCTGCCATGCAAGAATGAGGGCCTGAGTTTGGATTCCCAGCACTGGAATTGCAGACACTGACATGCACACACAAACACAGACACTGACATGCACACACAAACACACACAGAGAGAGAGAGAGAGAGAGAGAGAGAGAGAGAGAGAGAGAGAGAGAGAGAGAGAGAGAGATGGACAGACCAGAGCAAGACAGAACCTTGGCAGTTATTGTTGGTTTTTTGTTTGAATTTTTTTGTTTTGAGACTTAATACAATAAAACATGTTTACTGACATTTAGAGTTACCACTCTCAAAGTGGACAGCACATATTCCTGAGGACACAGCCCTGAGCAACTGCTTTGGAAAGCATGTACCTTGCCTGTAGAGGAGATGGGACTTGAGACTTGCTAGTCTCTAACCCTCTTCCTTCTGTCCTTCCTTTGGTAGGGAAGGGAGGAGCATTGGCTGCTGACATTGACATTGACACTGTTGGTACTGAAGGCTGGGGAGAGGATGCGGAACTGCAGCTAGATGAAGGTAAGAATTCTGGTTCAGGACTGTTCTGAGATGATAGGCTTCATGGAAGGAAATTATCTATGGAGCAATCTGTAAGCTGCTAACTCATGGAGTCAATAAGATTCTTAATAGAGTCAATAAGAATCTTAATATTTTGCTTTTTTTCTGGGTATGCTACCACCCAAGTCTATTTTGATCCTGGATTTTCCTTATAGATGGATTTGTGGAGGCTTCAGAAGGTTTGGGAGAGGATGCTCTTGGCAAGGGACAAGAAGAAGGAGGTGGCTGGGATGTAGAAGAAGATCTGGAGCTCCCACCAGAGCTGGTATGTGAAGTTCCTGCTCTGGAACTTCTCTCCTTTTCACCCTATAAAAACTGGTGGGAGGTCTGGAGACACGGCTCAGTGGATAAGAGCATTTGCTGTTCTTCCAGAGGTTCAGGGTTCAGTTCCCAGCACCCATATCTGGTGACTCACAACTGCCTATGACACTAGCTCCAAATGATCTGATGCTCTCTGACCTCCCCAGACACCTGTATGCACATAATACACATAAGCCCACACAGGCACAGACACATACATATAAATAAAAAAGAATAAATATTAAAAAAAAAAAAAAAACTGGTGGGGTGCACTCTCTCTGTGTGTCCCTGTCTCTCTCTCTCTCTCTCTCTCTCTCTCTCTCTCTCTCACACACACACACACACACACACACACACACACACACACACACACACACACCCTCTTACACTGTGCCTGTCCTGAAGTCTCCACAAAGCGGGGGAGGGATCCAGAGCAGCCTCCTAATCTGATACATTTTGAAAAAGGAGAACCAGAGTCTGGCCTTGTTTCCATTCTTATGTAGCATAAGAGAAGGGGATGTGCCTGTCTCTAATCTGATGCTTATCTTCCACTTGAAAGAGGGGAGTGTCTAAAATCTGAATTGGAGCTTTTGGTATGTCATTTTTGTTTTGGTGAGGTAGCTCCCTATTCTATCCCTTTTATCTTTCTCCTATAGAAGTAGGGATCTAAAAGGTTGTGTCTTTTTGTCTTTGGTGAGGTGGCTCCCATTCTGTCTCTCCCATAACCATCACCTCTTTTCTCGAGCAGAGGTAGGCATCTAAATGGTTGTGTCTTGAATTCATCAGAACACAGTACCTGGACAGCTTTTTTAAATGTCTTAGATTGGGGCCTGCAAACGTGGTTCAGTTGTAGGGTGCTTGCCTCGAACGCACAAAGCTTTTGTTTTGATCCCTACAATATATAAATCAGGCACGGTGGCGTATGACTATTCTCCTAGCACTTTAGGTTGAGGCAGGAGGATTCAATCCTTGCTACACGAAGAGTCTGAGGCTCTGTCAGACTCTGTTTAAACAAATAAATAAAGCCTTAGTTTTTGTTTTTGTTTTTTTTTTCTTCTAGGATGTACCCTCTGGGGTCGCCAGTGGTGCTGAAGATGGGTTCTTTGTGCCCCCAACCAAGGGAACAAGCCCAACTCAAGTAAGCAGGAAAACAAAATTATACAGGAATGAGTGCTTCTGAGCTGGTTAATATTTGATTATTGTGTAAAAAAAAAATATTGGCTACTTTTAACAGATATGGAGGAGGAGAATTGGAAAGAGAAAGGAAATTTTTCATTTGGCTTAGGTTTTCTGTTTCTTCCTAGATCTGGTGTAATAACTCTCAGCTTCCAGTGGATCACATCCTGGCAGGTTCTTTTGAAACAGCCATGCGGGTAAGTCTTTCAAAACCTTGGCCCTTACTCTTGAGTGTCTATTCCAGAGTCCCAGGGAGAATGGTTGACTCAATCTTTTCAACCACATGGGAGTGGTCTGACCCACAAGGGCCAAGCTGTGTATTTCATGGAAGTTATTGGCCTTGCTAAAGGAACTAGCTTTACAAAGGCCTCTTCCCGGTTCTCCATTTGGTCTGTGTTTGTCAGTAAGCGTGTTTAAGATGGATCTTCAGCCATTTCCACAGCTTTATAGAATCTTTCTGGCTTACATGAGTAAGAATCAGTACCACTTCTTGCACAGGTGTGTATTGTGCACACTGTATCTATCAAGTGTTATAATGACAATTACAACTGCAACAACCATCAACGTCTATTTATTTTTGTGTGTTGATTATTTTAAAATACTCTATATAGATGTTTAAATGGAGTAGATCCTATTATTACCTGTATTTTAGCAATGAGAAAGCAATACAGAGAAGTAAAATACTTTGCCCAGGTTTGACTTAATTTTGTTTGTTTGTTTGTTTGTTTGTTTGTTTGTTTTTGAGACAGGGTTTCTCTGTGTAGCTTTGGTGCCTGTCCTGGATCTCGTTCTGTAGACCAGGCTGGCCTCAAACTCACAGAGATCCACTTGGCTCTGCCTCCCAGATTAAAGGCAGGTGCCACCACCGCCTGGCTTTGACTTAATTTTTAATTGGTAGAAAAACAAATCCTCCAGCACTCTAGAGGCAGAGGCAGGTGGATCTCTGAGTTCCAGGACAGCCAGGGCCACACAGAGAAACCTTATCTTGAAAAAACCAAAACAGAAAGAAAACAAATCCTTATGTTTCTATTTTTTTGTTTGCTAGCTTCTTCATGACCAGGTGGGAGTAATCCAATTTGGCCCCTATAAGCAACTGTTCCTGCAGACATATGCTCGAGGCCGTACCACCTACCAAGCACTGCCCTGCTTGCCGTCCATGTACAGTTACCCCAATCGTAATTGGTAAGTCCCCTTGCTCCTTGCTGTTCCAAGTTGGAGTAGCCACTTCAGATGTTAGCCACCGTGACATGGAATTGCCCCGGAGCTAAGGTTTCCAGAAGAAAAGATCTGTGGCTTGTTACTTTGGAGTTTGATCTATACCAGCTTCATCCTGTTCCCAGCAACTTTCACAGTAGGATGTTGGTGATTGTGTTTGCTAGAAACAGAGCATGAGTCCCTAACTCTTGACTATCCTGTTTTCTTCCTAATTTTCCCTTTCCAGGAAGGATGCAGGGCTAAAGAATGGTGTACCAGCTGTAGGCCTAAAGCTTAATGACCTGATCCAGCGATTGCAGCTGTGCTACCAGCTTACCACAGTTGGCAAGTTTGAAGAAGCTGTGGAAAAATTCCGTTCCATCCTGCTCAGTGTGCCTCTTCTTGTTGTGGACAATAAACAGGAGATTGCAGAGGTAGGAAGAATCTAGCCACTTGCCCGATCCTGGGCACCTCCATATTCTTGTGTATGTCATGACTGTCTTCTGCTACCTCTTCAGGCCCAGCAGCTCATCACCATCTGCCGTGAATACATTGTGGGTTTGTGCATGGAGATAGAAAGGAAGAAGCTGCCTAAGGAAAGCCTAGACCAGCAGAAGCGCATCTGCGAGGTAAGATGTGTGGGGCCAGCACTGCAAAGGCACCATCTAAATTGTTTGTGTGGTTCGGATGTTTCTTGGCTTCAGGGAGGAAGAGAAATTGGAGTTCATCTCCATGAAGAGGTACTCCATTTCTCCACCCTTATTCCTGAGAATAGATAGAACTAATCTCTGTCTTATAGCCAATCATGTCCGCTTTGTATTGTTTTGTTTTTTGATTGTGTACCTGTTCATAAACAACAGCTGAGCATCAGCCTGTCTTGTGTTCCTTTCTGTCCACAAGATGGCAGCCTATTTCACACACTCAAACCTGCAGCCTGTGCATATGATCCTGGTGCTTCGGACAGCCCTCAACCTTTTCTTCAAGCTCAAGAACTTCAAGACAGCGGCCACCTTTGCCCGGCGCCTACTGGAACTTGGGCCCAAGCCTGAAGTGGCCCAACAGGTACAGGGGAATTCCATCAGTGACTTTAGGGGCACCAAATGGAAAGAGTAGAAGCCCAAGATCCTTGTCTTTGAAACAAAACAGTATAATAGCATTCAACCCAAAAGAAGCCAATGGAATGCCACCTCTGGCTACCTTCTGACCTTGGGGCTTCTTTTTTTCCCCCTTGAAACTAAAGCAATAATTTATTCAGACATGGCATTGGGTGACATTCTAAAATACTTTATATAGATATTTAAATGGAATAGATCCTATAACTATATTTTAGTAATGAGAAAGCAATACAGGGAAGTAAAATATCTTGCCCAAGTTTGGCTCCATTTTTTTCTATGTAGACTTGACTGTCCTGGAATTCACTATGTAGACCAGGCTGGCCTCAGACTCAAAAAGATCTGCTTGCCTCTGCCTCTCGAGTGCTAGGATTAAAAATATGCACCACCACACCCAGCTTGATTTTAATTTTTAATTTGACATTTGTGCTGCATCTTACTGCTCCATGGCTTTACAGTCTAGAATAGCTCCAATGCATCTGCAGATAATGCATCAGTCCTTAAGCTCCAGTGCACCTGCAGATAATGTATCAGTCCTTAAGCTCCAGTGCACCTTCAGATAATGCATCAGTCCTT
>CABHPP010144207.1:32246-46780 GCA_902168425.1 Peromyscus attwateri | reverse complement strand
CTGCCCGTTACAGGCTCCAGCTTCCCTGCCCGTTACAGGCTCCAGCTTCCCGGCTGCTCTCCCAGGGCTGGTATCCAGGGGAGGAAGGATACATCCCTAAAGGCTGCACCTATGCTGCCTCTGGCTGTCCAGTGCCCTGGAGAATAAGACACTTCCTAGCAGACTGAAGGAAAAGGAACACTCCAGCTGCTTATGCCCAGCAGGAGAGAGAATCCAATTGGGGTTTTTCTTGAAATGGAGTGGGAAGACATGATTCGATAATTTGGTTCTCCCTGTCTCCCATCTTCCCTACACCCTTCCTCCCCCCTCTTCTTCCCTCTGTCTTTCTCTCTCTCCCACCCTCCTTCTTGTCTTCCCTTTCTCCATTCTTCCTTCTCCTTTTCCTCTTCCACTGCCCTCTCTTCCCTTCTGTGGGTACTGAGGATATACTAAGAACTGTGCATTCTGCTACATCCTGGGGTCAAGGTCCCAGTGAGTGCGACCATCATAGCACAGACCCTTGATAGGCTTGATAGGCTGCAGTGAGATGAAAAGATGGCTCAAGGAATTGAGTGAAGCCAGTCGTGATGAGGAACCAGAGGAGAAGCAGAGGGTGCCCATTTGCATTTTCTGCCTTCTCCCTGGAAAATGGAGGCTCTATAGCGAGAGCCTGATGCTCTAACCTGAGCCTTTTAGGATGCAAGGCATGAGGGAGGGGTAAGGAGAGATGGACTGAGCAGCAGACTTTAAGAATGTGATGATTATAGGCTAAAGGAGAGTGCTGTTGGGGACGTAATTCTAAGGAAAAAGAGACTTCACAGATGCAGGCCCGGGATGGTGGTCTTGGGGTGGAGGGCAGGGGAGAGAATGGGGAAGAAGTGGCTCTTTCTAGAGTTGCTAGAGAGACCAGTTGGTTCTCAGTCTTGGGAGATTAGGAGCAACTCTGCCTGAGGCAGAGGGTTAGACTAGATGACCTCTTAAGATCCTTTCTCTCCAGATGTTGCCAGGAAGGCATTTCTCATCATTTTGACAATTCTAAAATGTCTTTTCTTAATAGGGAATTTATTTGCTGGATTCAATTTAACTGTTGCATTTGTATTTTGTACATGCACCTGCCCTGGGGCAATGGTTACATTTTAAATAAATCAAATAAATCAATAAATATGATATGCCCCACTTTAATCATTACATAATGCAAAAAATTATGATAATGCCACATTAAGTTGCAAATTAAGACATGCAAAAATAAGGAAATGTGGGGATGGATGCTCTCCCGGCAACATTAGTTCCCTCGCCTTGTGATGTGGTGTAATAAAGCCTGTATTTATATCTGCCTACCTAGCACTCTCCCATTCAACACGGGCCAATGTGGGGAGATTATTGCCATTATGAACCTTAACTTCTGTGTCTGATAGCTTGCTGTAAATGTGCCATCTTAAATGAAGTATTAGACTAGTTCCTTTTCAGAAGACAAGAGGATGCAAATGGCGTCATCACAGACTTTGAGCGAGATGCCATGCCGGGGCTTAGCATCCAGTTCAGTCTCTGGGTGGCCCTGTGCTCTGCCCAGCTCACTCAGCTCCCTAAATGTCCGCTTCTCAACTGTAACATGGGGACTGAAGAACTTGTCTGTAGCATCGGGGCCTTTGCCTGCTCCACTTCAGCATCAACCAGTAAGTCTCAGCTTTAGTTACTGTATTGTGGTTCGTTTATCTCATGTTGAAGAAAGGGCTCTGCTGATTAAAAATATATGTATTTTGAGACAGAGTATGTAGGCCAGAATGGTCTTGAACTCGAGGCAATCATCCTTTTTCCAAGTGTTGAGATTACAGGTGTGAGTCACAATGACTTTTTTTTTTTAAGGAAGAGTATAGGGGTGGTTGTCTGTACCCTAAAGCACTGGCCCTAGTAGGCAGCAGGTAACTGCTAGGTGCCTGCTCCCCACCTCCACCCCCCCGGGCATGGCCCAGACAGGGACCCCTTAAGACCTGGGATGAGTATGTGCTAGCTCTCTCTTGGCTCCTCATCGGGGAATCGAACCCAGGTCTTTCAGATTCCAGCTCTACCACATGCAGTGCTGTGACCTTGGTCCCTTTTGACTCTGTCTGTCTTAGTCAAAACCATTCGCCCTACAGGGCCCAAGTTAAGCAGCCTAGCTTCCACCGTGAATCTCCTCAGATTTCCTCAGAATAATGTTTCTTTCAGCTCCTGCCTACACGATCCTTATGTTCCTCCTGTGGCTTTTGCTTGACTTTTCTGTCCTGGGGAGTTTGTCCCTGTGCCACCAAGCCTATTAGCTGATGAAGGGCAGGAACTAGCTCTTACTCACGTTTATCACCCTTGCAGTAATGATGAGCACAGGGCTTTTCATGCTAGATAAACACAGAATGGAATGAAAATTAAGTATTATTAGCTCACTCCTCATTCCTATATCACGGGGGAGAGGCTGAGGCTGAGGAATGTGCTGGGCGCCTGAGAGGTGGTTAGAGAACTCAGGTGGGTTCATAAAGGCTAAAATGAATCCTGAAGCCCAGGCTTGGGGTTTCAATTCTGCCAAGGGTGGGATCTGCAAAGCAGAAATAAGAACCTCACCAAAATCAGCAGGGCCCGGGAGGGAAGGATGCTGTGGGTTGTTTACGGAGTCATTACTTCTCTGCAATCTTCTGGAAGCTTGTCAGAATAATTATCCCAGCTTCTCACCAGGGCCCAGAGTCTTCAAATCTCGGGGCTGGCATTATTTGGGCTCAAACTGGGGGAAAAGCAATTTGTTTTTCCTGTTGTCTTACTCAAAAACTACTGAATAGGGTTCATAATCACACTTGGGCTGCGCCCCAAGGAGCCTTGTGCTTTACAGTTTCCACTTCCCCAGAAGAAGGGGGAGGCGAAGGATTGGGAAGGTAACTTCCTGTTTCCTGTAAGGGTTGTGGAAGGGGTATAAAGTTCACAGCAATGCCTAGACCTGAGATGTCTGTGGGCAGAGTCCTGGGCTAGGTACTGGAAGTGACCACAGACCCAGTTAGGTCTTGGTTAATCAGATCCACAACAGAGCTATGACCCTCCCATCCTTCTCCCCTCCTTCCCTCCCTCCCTCCCTCCCTCCCTCCTTCCCTCCTTCCCTCCCTCTGTTTTTCTGTCTTTCTTTCTCCCCCATACCTCTCTGTCTCTCTCCTCAGTGATGGAGATTGAACCCAGGACCTGTGTGAATTAGGCAATCACATCCCCTAGCCCTACTGCAGAGATTTATTGAGTACTGGTTGCATGCCTATAACTGAGCTGGAAGAAATTGATTTTAACAAAATCACACAGCTGGTCTTCTGTCTCTAGCATTGCCAGCCTTTCCTTGTGGGCTTTCTCCCCCTTATCTCCAGGCGCTTAGGAAACTCTCAGGTAATCCAGGCCACAGAGTAGCCATTTGTGTTACATTGTTTGATGCTTCAAGCAGATGACCCTTGGGAGTGACCACAGCTATTGACAGCTGTTCAAGATCACTTATTTCATGAGCTTTTTGTCCTCAAATTAGGAAACATTTCAAAAATGAAGAAACGTATGCGATGTAAACTCTGTATCTACCCCGAATTAACACATGATGGTGTTGGGTCACGTGGTTTCAGGCCCTCCTAGTTCTCCTAAGAAGGAAACTAGAACTCTTAGGTGACAATGTCATGATACTACAATGTGTGTTTCAAAGTTGCCAACAGTAATGTTTGTACATTGCAACAAAATGTTCATATCACAAAATAGTTTACGTATGTGTGATGATAGATTAACTAGCTCAGTTTAACCATCCCATAATGTACAAATATCAAACTGTCACTTCATAAATCTGAAATTATTTGTCAATTTGAAAACAGCATACAGATTCCTGGGTACAGTTTACTACATTGGAATCTGAGGGAACACAGCCTAGAAATGTGCTATTCACTGACTCCATCCCTGATCAGATTCAGAAGCGAGGAGGCTCTGTACTGTCTGGGACTGGGGTTGATGGTTCAGGGGCAGAGGAGCGTTGTGGAGGCAGTGGGTGGAATGAGCCCTGGTCTCAGCCCTGGCTGTTCCGTGCAGAGCTGCAGACAGATCATCAGCTATGGCATGTCTGGCGGCAACCTTGCAGCAGAGGTTGCCTGTCTTTCAAGGTTCCAAGCTCCCTGTCTGTTTTATCTCATGTTCTTTCTCATCCTCCACTGGCTTGCTTCTTTCTTCCACCTCTTTCTGTCTTGGTTTATAATATCCATTCATTCATCCACCCACCCACCCATCCACCCGTCCACCCATCCATCCATCCACCCACCCACCCATTCATCCATTCACCCACCTATCCATCCATCCATCCATCCATCCATCCATCCATCCATCCATCCATCCATCCATCCAAAGCTATCTTGGTTAGACTGTCCTTTCTCACCTTCTTCTATTTATTTATATCTTCCTGATTGCCTTCTATAATTTTTGGTTGATTATGGTACCTCTCCCCCTAAGTCTTTCATGCTTTTAATTGAAACCCAACAATAGCATTATCTTCATTTAGTATCCAGTGACTCTTTATTGAGCATCTCCATTGCCAGGGAATGTTCTAGGTCCTGTAAACCCCAAACAGACAACAGACACTTCATAGACCTCGGCAGCTTCTATTCCAGTCTTGATTTGGCAAATTTTTAATGAAAGTGTCAAAACTTTGAAAAGTTAACAGAGAAACCAGATTCTGCTCTGTAAAGTGCTTAGAAGTTATTCTGTTGTACAGACATGTAAAAGCCTAAGCTAACTGGGAGGTGATCTATTGTAAACAGTCCTCAGTAGATAGTTTATAGAGTGAAGAATGGGTGTCCAACATTCCTCACCTCTCACAGTCCCCACAGGCAGCTGGTAATAGCTCTCGGGTGTTTCTTACAGACCAGCTCTAGACCTCTGCCATTTTCTCTGATAGTTTCAAGAAAGAGTCCTCTTCTCCCATTTGGGTCACAAGCCTCTGGGTTCCAGGGCACACAGGAGGTGATCTGCCCTAAAGCACTGCACACAATTCATGGACAGAAGAATTATTTGTACAGATGGATTCCTGTTTTCTGTGTGAGGCTTTTTGTTCTTCCTGGAAGACCCTGGAGGGAAGAGCTGCCTGCCCTATCTTAGAGTCTTCCCTCCAGGCTTGCTACTCTTTGGGGTGACCTTCTATAGCAGATCATTCAGACATTTCCTGGCTGAGGTAGGAACATCAAGACCACCCCATCCTGGTTGTTTGCACGATTCCACTGTATTATGAAAGGAGTGTCAGGGGCATGATTCAGCTGTGAAATATTCAGGGGGTCAGTTGATGAGGTGTTCAGTGGCAGCCTAGGAGGGAAGGCTGAGCTGTTGGAGTGAGAGAGATGAGGAGGGAGCAAGGGGGAGCAGGGGAATCACAGTGAGTGATGTGCAATGTGCAGGGGTCAGGACATTACAAAATGATTCTCCTTAATTATTTAGAGCTGCCATCTATTGCATGGCAGGTATGGACGACCAGGAGGGGGGTGTCTGCCTTAGTGTGAAACACTGGGGGAGGGGAGGTTGGGATCATTTGGCATTAGTCTTTGGATAGTGAGTCTGGGGTTTGCCCTGATGTGTGTGTGTGGGGGGGGGGGGGGGAGGTCTCTGTAGGAAGTGGGAGTAACTGAACAGAAAGCTGGACCTTTGAGAGTTGTGTCATTGGGTGTCAGGTGACACTAACTCTGGGGCTCTGGGTAGGGAGGCAGGTAGGAGACAACCCCCCGCTAATAGCAGTGTGAAGAGAGCTAATACGCAGGAGGCTGTAGCTGTCTGCCCAGCTGTCTTCTCCAGGGGAAGGGCGGGACTTGCTCTGCCCGCTCTGCGTTATCGCCCTCTTACAAACCAAGTCTGACTGCCTGTTCAATGTGGCTTCTGTCCTCTCCTTGCTCACGATGCCATGTCACCTGCTGAGTCCAAGGAAGAGCCTCTCTGACACGGGGCCAGGTAGACTAGAATCAGAATAACCTTCCTCACCACTCTTGGGCTCCAACTAAACCGCTGCTGTGAAGACTAGAGAAGAAGATATTGGGGAGAAAACAGAATGAAAAAAGCTCAGAAGAATAAAAATGTGTGATCGAGCTGGGGCAGTTGAGCTCAATGGTCAGATATATGGGTCTGAGGTCAAATGCTCTGGGCCTGCCCGATGGAGAGCCGTGACTCCAACAGACTCACCAATGATTATGCTGACCTCAGTAATCTACTCTGTGAAGTGGGGCCCAAACTAGCAAACTAACAGAAGTCAGAGATGCTTGCAAGTGATTGGTACAGAGGCAGCATGCAGATGGGGGACTACTCATGTACATCCTGCTTGGGTGACCTCTTGTCTACAGAAAATCCCCAACAGGAAGCAGTGGCCAGTGTCTCACTCTGGGGACTTTCCTGTCTCCTAGTAAAGGAATTTTAGATGCAGAGCATTGGCAGAAACAGTGATGGGAGAAGCTTCCCAAGTTCTGAAGTGAGCATTTGAGTAGTGCTTGGCCCTCTGGCTGAGCCCACGGCCTCCCTCCTTTAGGCCACTCCGATTCCAGTCTCAACTGGGGCTGGTCATCTGGAAGAGCAAATGTACAAGGCACCTACTCAATGCAGGTGTTTGCTGAGCAAACAGAGTTTTGGCTGTGGAAGTCTGGAGACCTACTTGGTTGGCCTTGGAGTTGCCA
The DNA here is from genome assembly GCA_902168425.1 of Peromyscus attwateri. Classification (NCBI taxonomy): domain Eukaryota; kingdom Metazoa; phylum Chordata; class Mammalia; order Rodentia; family Cricetidae; genus Peromyscus; species Peromyscus attwateri. The sequence goes on along the minus strand of CABHPP010144207.1, from coordinate 40,130 downwards.
GCTTGGTGACCCCCAGCACTCAGTATGTCTCGTCTTGATCTTTCAAAACAGGGGTGGAAAGGTTGATGCATCCTGTGTCACACCAACCTTTGATATTCACCTAATCAGTCATCTATACGAAAATGCCACCGAGCTGAGAAGAAACAACCACAGTGTTCCCTGGACCCTGAGAAGCTGCTGGCAAGTGTCTGCTGACAACAGGGTCCTCACATACCCTGTGTGGTTCCATTTGACATGGTCCCTCTCTCTTGGGTCCCATGTAAACTGATGGGAAGAGAAAAGAAGACACTCCATTCCTTGTCTGCCATGCTGTGGATTGTTCTATCATGTGGAATGTTTAAAGATTCTTGGTTATGCTCATGGTCAATGTTAATTCAAATGCCAGCACAGTTCCCAGGTAATCCATTCAAGTCATACCCTGGGCTTGTGTGGGGACAGATGCCCTTTGTGGTTATTGCATGAGGTTGAGCTTATTGGGTTTTGGCAACATGTCACTGAGTTTCAGAGTCTAAGGACTGCCAAGCACAGGTGCATCTGTTTCCAAGACGAGTCCACAGATGTACAAGAGTGGAAAATTGAGATAATGGTAAGTCCTAAGAAAACTAGCTGCAGCATTTGTTGTCCAGTCTCTGTGTAATGGGAAAGTGCAAGGCTTATCTGAAGTCTTGTCTAGAAGAGCCTGTGAGGCTGGACCATCTCAGATAGCAGCCTTGAAGTTGTTCTGAATGAAGAACTCCGAGGAAACTGAAACAGAGGCACTCTGAGAGGCTGGATCACCTGGTTTATGGTCCCCTTGCTCTGAAAACACAAACTTTCAAAGGTAACATACATATCTGCATTAACACAGTATGGATCGTGTATTGTATGCAAGCCAGCCAAAGATGATCTTTTGTTTTTTTGTTTGAGCAGGTAAAAGACATCTGTTAACTTTCTAAGTTTTTTTTGACTGTATAACCAAACCTCTATCCATGCCATATGAAAAGATAGCATGTAATAATAAGTCATAAGGACTCTGCAACCCACAAGATTTCCCTTGTCTCATCCAGTTTCAGAGCTCTTCCCATGTCAAGAATAAGTACCTGTCTTGTAGTTTTTCTAGGTTTATTTCTTTATGTCTGTAGCCAAGATTTTCAGGGTGTCTCCCCCAATCAAATCCAGTCTTTATTAATTTTGAAGGAATCCACAGCCTTTCATTTCCTGTGGAAATAAAAGCATAACTTCTCCCCCAACTCAGTACATTTTCTGAATTCCATTTTAAAGTTAAGACATCCCTAGAGTATCTAGGCTGGTTTAATTCAGCAATTCATTTTACAATCCCATGTCTCTCAATAGCTGTCTTTCACTCATCATCATTCAAAAAATTCAAAGTCAACAAAGCACCATACAGGATCCAGACCCCCTGTGTATTTCCCACCTTTGTGTGGCTTATTCTTTTTATATTACTTTGCTCTTTCTTTAAAGATGTTATTATTATTATTTTTAAGCTATTAATCTTTTCTGACTGTCTATACTCATTTTCTTTCTTAAGTACCTATACACACTGTAACCCATTTAAAGGTTTTTCAGTCTGGACCTGTTTTACTGTGCACCTGTAGTGTTCTCCGACCACGTGAGTCAAGCCAAACCTTAAACTGCTAAGCAGCAGCTAGGTCTTCCACTGTGCAGCCCTGGTGTGGCTCTACCCCCTCCTTGGGTCTGTGAAAGCTGAGCCTTAAACTCACAGGCCTGTCTGAGAGCTGCATTTAACTGGGAGCTGCATTTAACCAGGAGCTGCATTCAACTGCCCTAGCTCTAGCAAGTTGGTGCCTGCACAATGGCAGGCATTTTTATTTAAATTGCTGTTTCTACTTAGCTTGCCAGATGCACAAGTGCTTTGTTGCACAGCAGCTCCGCTTAAAGGAACCGTATCCATTTCTTTTTTTTTTTTCTCCAGCTTTCTCAGACCCTATGTGGAAATTTGGGCCCCACATTGGGTGCCATTTGTGCTTGGAATTTTCTTTGGGTCACCAACCAACTCCCAAATAAATACATGGAGACTTATTATTAATTATGGATGTTCAGGCTTAGCTTTGGTTTGTCCCACTAGCTCTTATAACTTAACAGAACCTGTTTCTATTCATTGACATTCTGCCTTGGGGATTTTTGCTGGGTGGCCCCTGGCATCTCCCTGGTGTTTCTTTTCTTTCTTCTCCTGAGCCTAAATTCCTTCTCCTACTTACTCTCCCTGTCTGGAAGTCCCACCTATACCTCCTCCCTTGCTATTGGCCATTCAGCTTTTTTTATTAGACCAATCAAGGTACCTTAGGCAGGTGAGGTAAAACAGCAACACATCTTTGCATAGTTAAACAAATGCAACACATTTTTCCATAGTTAAATATTCCACAACAGTGGGTGAGTACTTCAGTGATGGCAAAATGCTAATTGTTGCTTCCTCCTCCTCCTCCTCCTCCTCCTCCTCCTCCTCCTCTCTCCCTTCCTCCCTCCCTCCTCCTTCCTCTCTGCTCCTCTGGTGAGTTCCCAGTGCCTCTTCCATGAACATTTCCAAACTTCCTGAAGGTTTGGTGTGTCTTGTACCAAAATTTCCATGTCTTGTGCTCATTGCACATGGTCTTGTCAAGCTGGATAGTGCCATCCTGTCTTTGCCTGTAGTCCTGTGTTAGGCTTCAGTGCTGCTCCACAGGATGCCCAAAGTGTGGTTCTGGCACTTAATAGCTTCTTGACTTACTTGGACCAGAGAATAAGTGGGTGACACATGAGCATAAAGACAAGTACCTGTAGATCCACTAATATGGCTCCTGTCAAGTGTGAGAAAGAATTGAAAGAGGAGGGATAAAGTGCATTAGCAGTGGGAGTCAGGCATCTGGGATCCAGTCCCAGAGACTCCTTACTCTGGACCCTTGGGTCATTTACTTCCTTCTCCAGAATTCAGCTATTGATCAATAGCATAGATTAATGTGAACTCTAAGGCCATCTTTCCCAGGGACAAAGAGGGCTTAAGATTTGTCCCCAAACATGAAAGTCTTTGATGAACAACAGAGAGCTGGAAGATGCTTTTTTGAAGTCCCCATGCAGAGCTCCTGGTCTACCCTATCCCCATCTCTTCTTCATGATATTACTCTGTCTCCATTCCATGCCAGGTCCCCAGGTTGTCCTCAGCTGGCCTGCATTCACGCTCTCCCTCTCTGCCTCTTCCATGCCTAGGTAGTTCCAGTATTTGTTATTGGTTTTCTACTTCTCTCAATGCCTAGCTCAGTCCCTTCCCCCTCGAGACATCTCTGCATCTCATTGGACCCTCCCTCCATCACTAAGGCCCTTTCCTAGAACCCTGGCTCCAGCTCTTTCGTCTTCCCTGAGTATGTGGCTAGGCTCGGCTAACCCCTTCCAGTATGTTTGGGGACAGGTGCTGTCAGGATGCACACATGGAGAGACTGCTATGGCCCTCCCTGGGCACGGGGAGGGTAATGATCTTGAGTGCTTTCCCTCCTAGGGCACGATGAGAATCGGCGAGTTAATGCCGTAAAGTATTCTAATTACTCCATGGAGTCATCTGATAAAGCAGTGAAGAACTGGGCATCTGGCTCTCATTTACTTAGAGCTGGAGAATCCAGGCAGCAGCAGCCGCCTTGATTTGTTTATTTTTCTTTCTGTATCAAACACACACTCAACACAGCACTAAATATCTATATAGAGGCTGACACCACCTGGAGAGGTATGAACACACAGGTCGTTTATCTCTGGGACCTCCATCTGGAAGGGTCACCACAGAGGAACCTCTTACACCCAACCCTCCCCCCACCTTCTTGAGCAGACCGGGCTAGGACCCTTTAAATGTCACGTCTCAGCTGTCCAGGTAGCATTGGGTGTAGGGGAATAGCTTCGCGTTATTTCAACCACGCGCTTTCCTCCTTCCTTCCCCTCCCTCCCCCTCCCTCTTTCTGCCTGTGTGTATTTGTTGGAGTATCTCCTACTTGTGCAACGCCGCCGTACCCAGAGTGGCCCTAGCTCTCTTTTTTCGACTGTCCAGCAGCAGAGGGGAATTGCTCCTGGATGCGGTGCTGCCTGCCTGCCTGTTCACCGAAGCTTTGGGGAGGCAGAGGCTGGAAGGCTGCTGTAAGTTCAAGGCCAGCCTGGGCTACATCATGAACTCCAGGCCAGCCTGGACTATGTAAGAGATCGTCTCTCAAAGACAAACAAGAAGGGGAAATTTCCAACCTAGAGCTGGTGGCTATATTCACGGCACTACAGAGGCGGGCGCATGGCTGGCCTCGACTTTCCCAACATCCCCCTCTCTGTCCCCCCACCCCCTTCAGCATCTGACTTTGCCTCACGCAACTTTTCTTTCTATGGCTTTGCTGATTCTGTTCCTTCCTCCTCAGATCTCTCATGCCCATCTGAGGAGACTAAGACTTCTCAACATGCACCCAGCATCTCTCTGTTCTACCGAGCAATACAGGAGCCTTCATCCTGCTGATGGCTCGCTCCCCTGTTGAGCCGCTCCCTCATCCACTTCCCAGCTCTTTCAGCTCACTGATACCCACACTGCAGGTGCGCACACAGCTGTCACACAGTGGACTTGATGGGAAGATGCCCTTTACCTTACTGGCTTAGTTCTCAGAGGCTGACAGCAAACCCCTCTCCTCTGCCTTTGTCTCTGGCTTAGCTGAGTCTGTTCTCACCTCTGCTGTTTCTTCCCAGACATTACGGGAGCCCTGGACTGTTACACCCACCATAACAGAATCAAATCAACCCTGACCTGGTTCGGTGTCTGCCTCGCTTGGAATCTCCTTCAGAAATGAACTAGACCGTGGTACTTACAGACTCTTCCCACTCCCGTCGTTCTCACTCCTCAGGCCTCTTCTCAGCTGCTTACGTTGCTCCTTCGAAAATCTGTAAAGCTTACTTCTATCTTGAAAGCGGAGATGGTGGTTATAATATCATCTCAATGAACGGTTGATGGTTAACTGACTAGCTGACATCACTGGCCACGAATCTAATTTCTGGACTTTGGTGTGGAGCCTACTATCTTTGGTCAGGTGACTGAAGTCCAGACTCAGGGGTAATGGGTTCTGGTGCTGGGAGAGGAAGAATGACTTGGCAGCAGCCCAGACCGTAGCCAGTGTTGAGTCATTCCCTTGTAGAAACACGTTAATTCCACTCCTGCTACACTCTGTTTGGAGGAGTGGTCATTTGTTAAGGGAAGTGAGCCTGGTGCTTCCTGGGACCATCACGCAGCTGAAATATCGAGCACACTCGTAAGCTTAAGCTCCTTCTCTCGCTGGCAGGCGGTAATGACTGTGAGAGGCAACAACTGGTTCAATGTTTAAATGTTTCTCATTGATCAAAGATAAACAAATGTAACCCATCCTGATGGGCTCGGAAGCATCCTCATCCCTTGGCCAGGTTTACTCAGATCTGCTCTCACCTCCATCTGCTTCTCTCCTGCCCATGTCTGCATCTTCTATCTGACCGTGGAAAACACATCCATTGGGTTCTCAATGGCCTCCAATGTTACTAGGAATGAGCAGAATTAGCCAGAGACATCACCTTTACACACAGATCCACCAACAGGGGAAGTTAGGTGGGTTCCCACCGACGAGACTGGGGTCTAGGTGAGCTTGAATGGAAAGGACCCTTCTACAAGATTCCCTGATCTCTTCATGGCCAGGCTTACTGCTAGGCAAACTCCCAGCTGAAATGGAGGTACACTTGTCATCACAGACTGCTAGTGCCTCTGACTACCTGGACACTGGCTGCTGCCCTTCCTCCAGAGTTCCCTGTTAGTGTTCCCTTGAGCAGTGAAAGCTAGTGCCCACTCTCCTGACCACCTACCTCAGCCTGGGAAAAGAGAGGCAGTGGTCTGTTCTGGGGGCCTGGAGCCACATCTAGCTTCCTGTCTCCTTTTCTTTTGTTAAAGCCAAATGAAACAATGTAATTAGCTTGTTACAATTAAAGTGACTCGACTGGATAAATTGTAATCACCCAGAATCAAGTCAGGCATCCCTGCAGGTCCCAGACATCGCAGCTGAGCTGCCTCATTTGCATAATTAAAATATACAAATGATAATGGATTTTGTACTCAATTTCCAGCGGCTGTGAATTTTGAGAAACTCTGAAATTAGAATAACAGAGATGAAGCCCGCCTAGAGGTAATGGGGATGACAAGTTTTGACAGTAGGGGTGTTTATAACGCTAGTTTCTCGCTACAAAATAAATAAGTACAAAAAAGATTAGAGAGTGATATTAGTTAATAGTTCCACGGGCAGTGGGAAGTGGAGATAGACTATGATTACCTCTGTGAATTTACACTGGCTTTTTTTTTTCCTTTTCTGACAAGCTCTTGCCTAACCTTAGGGGATACCTTCCCCCTGATTATGAGAAATTGAGAATGAATTAAATGCATAAAAAGGGTTGTCACAGATCGACTCACCAAAGGAAAAGAAATGAAATTAGTCTTGCTGCTCTTCCTTCGAGCTAGGGGTGGGTTGAAGGCTAAGGGTGCAGGAGGGGCAGGGATGGCAGGATCGTAGCTCAGGGCTGTGGTGGTCAGAGGAGGGAGGGGCTGACAGAGCAGGAAGGCAAGGGGAAGCGGAGACAGATGCAGGCAGAACTGAACACCGGGGATTACTTACAGAGATTAAGTCCTGGAATGACCCTTCTGCTCAAGTCTCCTTTGCAGAGGGGACCAGGAATTCTGGGGCTGTACTTTCATAAAAAACACTGTTCACTCTTGAACACTGATTGGCAAACTGCAAGCAAGCATGTTTCCTTTCTTCCTATAAACTCCACGAGGGCAGGGGGCAGATCTGTCATGCTTGTCTGACATTTCCAATACCCAGCACACAGTAGGTCCTTAAAATGTATTGTTGTTAAATAAATAAGTGGACAGGAGAGGTTGAGAACCATATAAGAACATTGAGACTGGATGGGGAAAACCCATGGAGGGTCAAATTCCTCCATTTTTTTTCTTAGAGCCGGGGAGTCTTGGCTTTGGAATCAATGTAGAACGGTGCAAAATGTCAGCATGTCTTTTGAGGGTGGCTTGCCCTAGTCTGTGGTCAGTACATTGTAGTGGGAGCTGGATGGATCCCTTTGCCAGGAACAGATGGCCACGGTAGCATGGTGTGTGCCAGGTGCCTTGCTGCCTGGGAAAGAAATCCAGAGGCAACACTTTGGGCCTCTTCTGGGCTCAGCAGCAAAGCTGACCACTATGGAAAAGATGGGAACTATCAGCTGGGGAGAGATGGTGACTCGGGCTGATGCATTTTCTCACCTCTGCAGGGCAGGGTGATCAGAAAGTCTACCAACCAGCCAATCCACTGTACGGCTGCAGCTTTGGACCAGGAATGCAGCGGGGGAGGTGGGGGATGGTAGCTGGAGTCTAAGGCTGAGCAGAGGAAGAGAGGTGTTCAGGAGCCAGCTCTTCTGACACAGGTCTTGGGGACCCTTGGTCCCAGGAACCTATGAACTGAGTGCCCATCTTTAGCAAGGGTGTGAGGATGGGACAAAGGGAACGAAGGGTTTTTCTCATACTGGCTTCTGAGCTAGAGATTAAGTGAAAAGCCACGTCTCATATGTATGTACATACTGCTGTATGTTTGTGGTATATATGTGTGTCTCTGTGTGTATGTGTCTGTGTCTTTGTGTGTGTCTGTGTGTATGGATCTGTGTCTGTGTTTCTGTGTTTCTGTGTGTCTGTGTGTGTGTCTGTGTGTATGTCTATGTCTATGTGTGTGTGTGTGTGTGTGTGTGTGTGTGTCTGTGTATAGGTGTCTATGTGTATGTCTCTGTATATGTGTGCCTGTGTGTATGTCTCTGTGTGTGTGTGTACGTCTCTGTGTGTCTGTGTGTCTGTGTGTGTGTGTATGTCTCTGTGTGTGTGTGTGT
>CABHPP010144207.1:0-28331 GCA_902168425.1 Peromyscus attwateri | reverse complement strand
TACTTTAACTATGTAAATTAGGTTGCATTTGTTTATGTTCCTTAATATTACTTTATGTGAAGGTGTGTTTCATTTGTTTATGTTGTATTTGTTTAATTATGTAAAGATGTGCTGCATTTGTTTAGGCTGCATTTGTTTAACTATGTAAAGATGTGCTGCATTTGTTTAACTATGTAAAGATGTGATGCTGTCTCACCTTGCCTGCCTAAGGCACCTGATGGGTCTAATAAAAAGCTAAATGGCCATAGCTAGGCAGGAGAGGGATAGGCAGGACGGGCGGGCAGAGAGAATTAGTAGGAGGAAGAATCTAGAAGAAAATGAGGGAGAAAAAGAGGGAGACACCTGGAGCCAGCCAGCCAGCCACAGAGGAAGCAGGAAAGTAGGACATGCAGAATGAAAGAAAGGTAAAATAGCCCTGAGGCAAAACATAGATGAAGAGAAACAGGTTAAATTAAGTTAAAAGAGCTAGTAGGCCAAGCATAAGATAAGGCCAAGCATTCATAATTAATAATAAGTCTCCATGCCATGATTTGGGGGCTGGCGGTCCAAGAAAGCCTGCCACACTACCCTGAGTGTAAGCTCCTTGAGAACAGGCCCCATGTATTCTCCAGAGCCCTGCAACACACAACACAGTTGTAGCACAAAAACTCCACAGGGGAATGGGAAGGCCTGATGTCTATGTTCTTGAACTTGAGCCGGGAGCAGAACCCCCAGTCCCTGGTTGGGCTCAGGTCTGATTTGAACCCTGAGAATCTGGATTTCTAATAAGATCCAGGTGATGCTGAGCTCGGTGATCCATTCATCACACTTGCAAAAAGCACGAAGGTGTGTGTTCTGAGGACCTATCCATTTCTAATATAATTTGAAACACTCATTCCCAAGAAGCCTACTTTATTAGACACTAAGTGGCTACGTGAGAAATCCCAGACTTAAAAGATACTAGTTGAAAAGTATTTAATGTGAATAATTACCTTCAGGGTGGTCTAGGTAGAAAGATTAAATAAATTAAGTTGAGTCAATAGGAGTTTAAGCATCATTTGTTAAAGCAGTACCATTAGTTTTTCTTTTCCTGGTGGAAATTCTCTCCTTGTCACATAATCCTAATTAATTATTGTATAAAGACCTGAAAACTTAAATGCACAAGGGAGTAATAATCTAATGTTTCATTAACCAGCAGCTTTGAAAGCCAGAACCAAGTGAGAAAAAAGAGCAGAAACAAGAGCACAGAGCGAGTCCCCTCCAAGTGGCCCGAGGTCCACCCGAGCACCTCCATTTGTCACGGAGTGTGTTAACATGAGCACCCATTCACACTGGCAAATACATCGTCTCTTTCAACATGGTGTTTCTGAAGCTAGCCAATCAATGTGAATTTCAGGAGTATTTCATTGATTTTGCAATATGCTTTGTAATTACTGAATCAATATAAAATTCTCAACTCATTAGGAAATCAGCTTTCTTAAATCATTTATATTAATGTGTTTAACCAAAGGCATTGGAGTTCCTTAAAAAAAATCACTTATTTAATCACCTGCATTATCAATGAACAAATGCTCTGGGCTGAAGTTTGTTGTACTTGCTTTCAAAGGAGCACTTGCTCTGGTTCTTGCTTGGGTAGGACCTCAACAAACTGGGTTCCATGGCACAGACCTGAATGAGAATGTGGATCTGAACAGCCCAGGGAGAAATGGAGGGGAGTGAGGAAAACTTGGGCCTTGAAAGTATTGCCTTGGGTTTACAGCTTTGACTCCAGCAGTCTGGAATTTTACAGTGTGCTAGTTGGCTATTTGTGTTGACTTCTGAGCAGAACATGGTTTGTAGCACTCGGGCGATTCAGAGACAGTGTGTGTTTGGGCACCAGAGACGTACTCAGTAGATAAAAGAGTAAATTGTTTTTCTACACACAACACTTCGGATACCAGATGTTTAGGGTCTCCTTGCCAGGAACCTCTCCAGTACTCTGCAGACACCATCTGATTGTTCAACACTAATTCAGTTCTGACACTAACCGCTGGGAGTTTGGGCAGACCCCCAAAGGCTAAGGTCTCAGTATCATAAAAGACCACTTGCTCAGGGTACCATTGGGAAGTCAGAATCCCTTAGGTTAATCTGCTACGTTGGCAGAACCAGGGCGCTTTACTTACACGCACCTGCTGATTGGAAAGTATATGATAAAGGTTGCAAATGAGCAGCCAGAGAGAGGCCACATAGAGTGAAGTCTACAAGGGTCTCATGCACAGGAGCTTCTGTCCCCATAGAGTCAGACTGTGCCACCAGCACAGGGATGCCTCTGTTACTTTGGAAGCTCTCAGAACCCTGCAGTTCAGGGGTTCTGGTGGAGGCTTTAATAGGCATTATGGATTAGTAATTCAGTCTCTGGTTTCTGTTTCCTCTGTCCTCTTCCAGAGGATGGGGATGAGCTGGAAACTTCAAGTTTCTAATCTTGGCCTGTGTGTGTGTGTGTGTGTGTGTGTGTGTGTGTGTGTGTGTGTGTGTGTGATCAACTTCTGTTCTGAGGTTTCTGGTAGCCTGCCAAAAGCTACTTCGGTAGAACAAAAAGTGCTCGGTTTAATGTTTTTATCGCCTCAACCACTTAGAAAATGACATGGTTTTTGGAAATCTGTGTCAAAAACTAGGGACAAAGACTGACTGTACATTTCTTATGTCACACTGGATTAAATACTTGAACGTATTTAACACCTTATAATAACTCATGAGTGGGTTGGCCAGGTATTGTCTTATAAATGAAACCGATACCCGGGGATGACATGGCATGATTCAATTCAATTCACATGTCTGTGGTATGGGCTGAGGGTGAACACAGGCTCCTTGTGGAAACTCACAGCGGGTGGTGCGGCCGTCACTCACAAGCACACTACTGCTGAAAACCATAAACATTAGACATTCATGGTGACCCCAGAGGCAAACATAGCCCCTTTGTCACCCACTCAGGTTACTCCGTTTGAAGCTTAGTTCAACGGTGTTTATCCTGCCTACCAGGGTGACATTGCTTCTTTCCCTGTCTCCAGAGTGCACTATAACAACAGTGACTCCTTCCACACACACTGAACCTAAGGGTCGTACAGCCCTCCCATGCACCATCTTATGTGATAAAACATCCCTGTGAGAGAGGCCAATGCTCACAATCCACAGGCTAGAGAAGTTTACAGAATTAAATGGATTGCTAGAAGAGAGGTTAATTGAAAATCTGTCCCCCACCCCTTATTACCCAGCGCTGTCTTCCCGGAGAGAGGAGCTAAACAGAGCTAATCTGGGTCCACAATTCCCCTGTGGATAACTCACCCTCAGTGGATCTCAGTGCTCATCTCGTAGAGGTAGAGAGGCAACTCCTACTCTTCCTGTCCGTGAAGGAAGTCTAGATGAAAGGATGAATGATGGATGGTGGCTTCCTCAATCTGGCCTCTCATCCACTGGTTGCCTACCAGGACAGTTAGCTACCAGAGATCCCGGGGCTTTGGCTAGCTGGTGCATGAGTGCTGCCAGTGAACATGTGGACGAGGTGAAAAGGACAGTGGCTAATGCGACAATACCAGGACTCTTTGTGACAGCACACTGCTGTCCTCAGTTCTCAGGGCCCGCCTCCCATTCCAGAGTGCTTTCTTGTTACTCTAGAGTACTTCTACTATGCCATCCCAAGGCTTTGAAAGGCCACCCAAATATCCTGGTGCTGGGCTTCATCCCCACACCTGCCTCAGCCTGCTGAGTACAGAAAGGCCCCCACCCAGGGGTAAATATGTCTTGCCCTTGCCCGGTATTAACCTGTTATCCTTCCAGCAGGAGAAGATCTGCATGTCTTCCAGACACAACTTAACTACACAAAGAACAAGGCCATGGATTTCTAATTGTAGAATTTCAGTTGTCTGCATGGGAGCTGGGCCCTGATGGAGGGTGCACATCAGCTGACTGCTGGGCCCTGCTGCTCCTCTGGAAAGAGGGGCACATTGGCTGCCATCCCAGGATTTCTGTTAATAAATCAGACTTCTCTGCCACCAGCTGCTTGGCATATTGTTTTTGTACCAGTAACGCAGTTGCCAAATTGTCATTGTGCTGGGTTGGAGGTAGCACCAGGCTGGTGTAATTAACCCCCTCAATGCACCCCACCCTGGAGTTCATCTTGGCTTCAAGATGGCCCCCATGGCAGGGGGTAGGGCACCGTTGGCCTGGCCACCCTTGCCTGGGAGGATGGATTAATCACAGAAGGGTGGTTGACAGTCTGGGGAGGGAGCAGCTGTTTCTGAGGATGGAAGTGAGATGCTGAGAAATGGCTTGGTCTTTGTACAGACACCCCCCACTCTAAATGGGCACCACTGGTGTTTAAGTAGTACTGGGTATCTTTGGGAACTTGAAATCTTTTTTCCATGCTCTTCAGTCCATTTTACCTTCCAATAACCTTTTGGATTATTACTGAAAAAATTGTAACCAGGCACAAAAATATGAATCAATTTTGATGCTACCATCACATACAAAAAATTTGTATTGTGCATGCTGCCAAGAGCAGAAATCCCCATGCATACTTGTTTATGCTTCCTAGTTGATAGGTAAGATATTCTCATGACTTTGTACTCCCTCTCTGATTGCAGGTTTTCAAAGATGGGGAAGCTGGTGTGGGGGTTCTGGAGCTGCTGACCCCTCAGCATAGACTGGTCCAGGAATATCCATCCTGGTCTGGCCCTGCACTGTTGCTCTTTCTGAGAACATGTGGAGGCAAGGCCAGTGCTTCTGGGGTTAGGCACGGAGGCATTGCAGGGAGGCCTCTAGGAGCCTTCTGGGTCACCACAACTTACATGGAATCAGAAATGGCAGCAATGGTCAGCTGGCTGGTGTCTCTCTTGGACAGTGAAGGCTTGGGTGTGTTGGGTGACAAACCACTGCTTCACTTGGTAGGCTGTAGATGTCAAGTAGGATCTCTAGAGGGACTATAGCCCAATATTAACACTGTACAGGTGAGGGAACAGAACCATGCTTCCTTTTTCTAAGGGGGATATTGTTCTGTGGGTGGCGGATATGACAGAGGCTATTTCAAGAGCACAGAGAAAAGTCCAAGATTCCCATGAAGAGTGAAGTACGTCATTTAAGTTAAACAAGGCAAGTGAACAAGCACCTCTGACTTATAGCAGTGGTTACTTTGTGCCGTTTAACCTGCTAGCTGGGGAGGCCAGATATCTGAAGGGGTCTCACAGAAGGGAAGTAACAAAAGAAGAATCTGAAAGGATTGTCAAGGCATTTATCACTTAGTTCTCCAGAGGGCGATGGCAGAGCTTTGCTCACATTTGTCCTATAATACAGTAATGGTATCATTACCTGACACACAGCAGCTGCTCAGTGCCACAGCCACATGAACAGCCACACAGTTCATTGCTGGTTACTGCTAAGTCAGGATTCCATTTGGCTCTCTGTGGCAGAACCTGATCCTAGTGGCTTAAACAATTAGGAACTTTTGTTTTCTCCCATAAAACAATAGAGCCAGTAACCTGATGTCCAGAAATAAAGTAGCCTTTTGTATAATTCATCAGACAACATTGTTTCTTCTCACTGTCATCCTTAAACATTTTGTACTTGTCCCCATATTCTTAAGAAGGTTGCTCTACTTCAAGAGATCTGGTCTAAATTATAAGTAAAAGGCACTGTGTGTTGGGAGAATCTTCATCTTTTTATCAATAGATTCCTGGATGCCCGACCTACTAGCCTTCTGTTTGCAATCCATTGGGAAGAAGTAAGTCACAGAGCTACCTATAGCTGCAAAGGAGTCTGGAACTATATCTGTTGGTTAGAAAGGTGCCATGCATACAAATAGGTAATATGTATCTTTTATTTCAGTTGTTTTAAAGTGAAAATGATTTAGATTAAAAGCAAACAAGAAAACAAGTAGAGGTTCTGATGTGGAAATCTCTTAATGCAGGTCATAAGATCATATGTTTATTTTACCATCATACAAATAGTCATGAAATGCCCACACTGTAAAAGGTACTAGTTATAAGCTAAAGACACAAACAGAAACAAATCAGATGACATCTGTCCTCAAGGGGTGCCAGCACACACATGAAGACAGGGAGTCCCACTGAACGGTGAGGGAAGGAAGATCCAGGTAAGCAAAGTATGCAAAAAAAAACCAGAGTCAGATGAAGTCCAAGGAAGACCTGTGGGACAGGTATACAAGACTGAAGGAGACCCGGGAAGGAAAGCAACTGGTTCTGTATGTAGATCTAGGTTGCTTAAAACAGACTCAGGGCACACACACCAGGCATCAGTGGGGTGTGAAGGTACAGCATGGCAACTGAATATATGTGAAGCAATTACCTTTTAGTGGACATGTAAGGCCTTAAATGTGATTTCCTTGGATAGTCAGAGTCACCAAATACCCCTTTTTATATCTAATCACAATTACAAGAGATGTGTGTGGTCTGTACTAGAGAACTCATTTTATATGGGAGGACATCAAGATCCAGAGAGTGCAAGTGACCTGTTGGTGATCAGTTAACAGTAACATCTGGGCCAGACCTGTATTATCTTGAGTTCTGATCCTTTCCTTCTGAGAAACATTCTGTGTTAACAGGTACTTAATTGTCCACCATCTGATGTGGTCTTGATAGCAGTTCAGTGAAATAGAACCAGTAGGATCAATTCTAATTGTACACACTGGAGGTGTAGGTTAAGAAAGGCGAAGACCACACCCATCCTGACTCCAGTACACCATTTAACTGTTGCACCTCTTCAGTTGATCAGATGAGAATTCTAGTAGATGGTGCATGGAATAAGGGGGGTACATCTGCAAACATATGTTGTCTTCACCAAGGTGAGACATAGCCCTAATGCTGCCACCTTGGACACTTTCTCTCATGAATAGGAGAAGGAAAGTTTTCTTCAGCCTGATCATGTCACCTGAGTCTCAAGCCACAGCAAGGCATGGCGGGGTTGGCCAGTGTCTCGACTATATTTGACATCCTTGACCATTTGTGATCTAGCTATGCTTGATCACCTCAAGCAGGGAGCAATTCTAAGAATGGAAAGACGCCACTAGAGAACTGACTGGGTGGGGAGCTGTAGGAGGTGAGAAAAAAGTCACTGGATGACCTCAGCATAGACTTCCATCCTCTTGATTGGCCTTTTAGAGAGAGAAAAATGAGGCTTGGGTGAGATGAGAACAGTCTACATTAAGGTAGATTCTGCTTAGGGTTCACCAACCCGCTCCATTTTAGAACCAAGGAGGACATTCTGAGAGGATCATTGTTCGAAGATGGTTGTGTAGTAGCCTCTCCCATGGCTGGCAAGACTGGCCTGCCAGGGGCTGTTGACAGAGGCAAGTCAAGTCTGCCTTTTCTGCTGTCATCCCACGATCATCATCCAACATTGTCATACTGTTCCCTCATCTTAGACCTTTGGGACTCCAGGCTCTGACCATTCAAGCCAACATGGCAGTGTCAAAAATCTTCCCTCTGTTTCCCCCACCCCCAATAGTCCTACTATTAGCTCTGTAAGAGGATGCAAAGCTTGTGGCTGGCCAGTCACTAGTATGATAGCAGTTTTCCCGGGGTCCCTTGTGTCCCAGGGCTCTTGAGTAGGGACAGCAGTCTTAATCTGTTGTTACATAAAATTGCCATGAGAATCTTAAATTCTTCACTTCTTTTGTTAGATGAAAACCTGTGAACGTTAACACAACACATTTCTAATCTGTGGGGAAATTCTTCCACACCAAGAAAGGCCTCCCAACTTCAGGACCCTGTTTAGTTTTGCGCTGACAATGCAGCTAACCAGTGTTGTTTTTACCGAGAAATAAACGGAGGTTACTCAAGGGCATGAATTGCAGATGATGTCTGAGACACTTGGATTTAGGATAGCAGGAAATATTTGGGGTCTTGTATGTTCCCCCACATGATACTGTAAGGCCAATGTGCACGTATGTGGATGTCAGTATCTGCCAAGCAGCCTTGGAATAGCCCATTCTACAATAATTTCTCATTTCTACTTTCAAGAGAAAGACAGCCAGAGTAGATCCATGTCCTGCAAGATAGGCTGAAGCAGAGACATTGGGAGGGAGGGTTGTTTCCAAGGAGGAGATATAGTGGCATCCCAGCCTCCCAATGTGGAGGTGAAGCATGAAGATATGCCTTGCTCTTGATATCACTGAGGTGTTTTGGTTTTTTAACCTTCATTTGAAATCACAAATGAGGTGACACAACAAAAAACTTGCTCAAGTCACCTTGGTTTGTCCATGCTACTTATGGTAGCTAATCTTGATCATCAACTTGACTACATCTGGAATCTAATGAAACCCAAGCAGCTGGGTACACCTGTGAGGGATTTTCTTGATTAGATCATTTAGGGTGGGAAGGACCACCTTAAATCTGGGCCACTCTTTCTGGTGGCAGCCCACTTAAAAGGATGTGGAAGAAGGAAGCTTTTGCTTTTTGCCTGCTTGCCGTCAATCTCCCTGTCAAATTCACCTACTCTGCTGCTAAGGTGCTGATTCTATTTATAGGGGTTCCATCATACGACCTACTTATCTCTCAAAGCACTCGCTTTTCAATATCATCACCACAAGGACTAGGTTTCAACATATGTATTTTGGAGACACACAGAATTTCAGACCACTCATCAACCACCGTTTAAGGAACAACATGGTGTTCCTTTGCTCTTTGTGCGTGCAGTTCAAAGATGTGAGCACTCAGCTTCCAGCTCTTGTCATCATGCCTTTGCATCACCATCATGGACTCTAACTTTCTGTAATTGTATGCCTAAATAAACTCTTCTTCCGTAAGTTGCCTTGGTCCTCAGTGTTAGCACTGATGGCTTACCCCTTAATTGGATGTTTTAGACAGTAGACTGAATACTTTCAGAGAACTCTATTTCTCAATCTTCACTGCTCCACTAGATAGGTACATTTATTACTTTTATTTTTGTAGCAGAGAAAACTGAAATAGGAAGAAACAAGACAGTTGTCCCTAATTTACAGAGCAGTGAAGAGTGGCAGAGACTCCAGGTGCTCTCTTTTGACTGTATATTGGACACTGCACTGAGGAGGGAGCTGGGAACTGGAGCTACAGCCTGGGCTCCTTATCTGTTTTATGGATAAAGGCTGTGGTGGATTCTGTGAGATGTACCCCATAGTCTTGGGCATTTGAATACTTGCCCCTCATCCTCAGTTGAGGTAGCTGTTTGAGAGGTTTGGGAGGTGTGGTCTTGTTGGGGGAAGTAGTTACTGGAGGCAAGCTTGAAGAGTTTAAAGACTCATGCCATTTCAAGTTTGCTTTCTCTGCTTCACCTTGCAGCTCAAGATGTGAGCTCCCAGCGTCCTGCTCCTGCCCCATGCCTTTGCTTTGCCATCATAGATTCCAGCCCTCTGGAACCAGAAGCCCAAATAAGTCCTTTTAGAAGTTTCCTTGGTCATAGTGTTTTATCACATCAATGGAAAGGTCTATTTGTTCCCTAGATCCTTCAGTGGTACAACTATATAGTCAAGGGTACACTCTATCAGTGGGCCAGTTTTATTAATATTTAAGGGACAAAACTAGGACTTGATAACCTTCTTTTTGCAGATGTCTTGATCTGCAAAACAAACAAACAAACAAACAAAAAACAAACAAACCCCAAACCAAGCAAAAACAAATCCAAACAACATAAAACAACAACAACAAAAAAAACTGGTCACCTGGTCATTGCAAACCCCAGTTCTTTTCACTTGCCCTATGTATTACTGCTCCAGGAGGAACAGGGAAACCTTGAAAGGCTGACTCCTTGGTTTAGCTTTGTAAATATGTATTTAGGGAGTTTTAATAACATATATTATTGACCACATAGACTCATAGAGCTATTTGTGTGTAAATCCATATTTAGTACACTATTGATCCATACCAAGCAGCCAAAACCATATTAATTTGAATGTGAAGATTAAAAACATTTGCAGAAGTTGTTACAGAGTATAAAAGAGTCAAAGTTCAATTTCCAGCAGCCTAATGGGCATCCCTGTACTTTGGATAGGTCCTTTTAGCTGACTTGCCCAGTTTCTTTGGCCACCCTGTCTTCTAGAGTAGTTATGTGTGGTGGACACTCTGTGGAGGCTCCATCTATTTCCATTAGTCTGAAGCACTCACTTCTCCAGACAGTCCTCATTGCTCACTGCTGGCTCTCAGCTGAGTTTCTCTTTGGGCTTTACCCACAATAGGAATGGTCTTGTCCACCTTGTTCTCCATTGCACCAACTCCTGGAATAGTTGATGCTGGGTCTGTGTGTGGGTCAAGGATTTCCTGGGGTCAGAGCTCTCTGTGCAGTGCTTTTCTGAAGAGGAAGTCATTCAGTTCTATGCTCTGCACAGTTGGGCTGCCTTGCTTATATCCTCAAGTGGGGATACTTCCTACACATCTCTGCCCCTGAGTTTATTTGGGGAGACACTGATATAAGACATGTATCAAATCTAGAAATGAGCATTGACTGTCTTCTTTCTCTTCTGCTATTAAAAAAAAACGACCTTGGACTAGGGAGATATCACAGTTTGTAAAGTGCTCGTTGAGCAAATGTAAGGATCTGAGTTCAGATCCCCAATGTCCATGTACAAGGCATCTAATGGTAACTCTTGTCTGTCGCTTGAGAGCTTCTCTCCAGGTCCCAGCAAGCCCCGCTGTCCCACAACCCACGTATAAAATGATCATTCAGACGCTTATATTGCTTATAAACTGTATGGCCGTGGCAGGCTTCTTGCTAACTGTTCTTATATCTTAAACTAAGCCATTTCTATAAATCTATACCTTGCCACATAGCTTGTGGCTTACCGGCATCTTTACATGCTGCTTGTCCTGGAGGTGGCTGGCAGTGTCTCCCTCTGCCTTCCTGTTCCCTCAATCCTCCTCTCTGTTAGTCCTGCCTATACTTCCTGTCTGGCTACCGGCCAATCAGTGCTTTATTTATTAACATATTTGTCATACAGAACATTCCACAGCACTTGTCTATAACTCCAAGTCCTAGGGAGGCAGAGGCAGGTAGATTCCATAGGCTTGCTGGTCAGCTAGTCTAGTGGTGAGCTAGGTTCAGTGAGAGACCCTTCTCAAAAAACAAGGTGGGAACTGGAGAGATGGCTCAGCGGTTAAGAACACTGCTTGCTCTTCCAGAGGTCCTGAGTTCAATTCCCAGCAACCACATGGTGGCCAACAACCATCCGTAATGAGATCTGTTGCCCTCTCCTGGCCTTCAGGCATACATGCAAACAGAACACTGTATACATAATAATTAATAAATATTTTTAAAAAACAAGGTAGAAAATAAAAAAGAAAGATACCTTTGTTGACCTCTGGTCTTCACACACATGCCCTTACACACACATGCATACAGTATGTAAGTGTGTGTGTGTGTGTGTGTGTGTGTGTGTGTGCATTTGTGCATATGCCTCCAGAGTTATCTGAATTATAAAGAAAATAGATGACTTGAGCAAACCAATAGCATTAAGGTCATTAACAAGTAATAAACATCTTTCAACAAAGAAAAACCTAAGAACTAATGATTTCTCTAGTGGATGCTATCAATCATTTAAAGAACTACTACTCACCATTCTCAAACTTTTCTCAAAAAATGAAGCAGAGGAAACACTTCTAGACACATTTCATGAGGTT
Organism: Peromyscus attwateri; assembly: GCA_902168425.1. Taxonomy (NCBI): domain Eukaryota; kingdom Metazoa; phylum Chordata; class Mammalia; order Rodentia; family Cricetidae; genus Peromyscus; species Peromyscus attwateri. The sequence continues at coordinate 16,716 of CABHPP010144207.1, read as the reverse complement.
ACCATTTCTCTGACACCAAATCCAGACAAGGGCACTATAAGCAAAGAAAAATACAAACCAATATCCATGGGGAACTTGGGTGCAAAATCCTCAAAAAATATTAGCAAATGGAATTTAATAGCACCCTGATCATGGGGAAGGGCACATGGTGATGGGTGTAGGGGACTTGTTACCAGGATGCAAGGATAGTTTAGCATATATGAATCAATACATGATACACCATGCCAACAGAATGAAGGAAGAAGTTCATCTAATCAAGGCATATAATTAAGACAGAGAAAGTATTAGATAGAATTCAACATTGCTTTATGATAAAAAGCTCTGAGTAATTAGGTATAGAAGGAATGTACGTCAGTGTAACAAGGACCATGGACCACATCCACATTGATAGTTTTATTCACAGTGAGAAGTTAAAGGCTTATCATCTAAGGTCAGGAATAAGACGTGCTATCCAACCTCATTACTTCTATTCTATATAGTACTAGAGGTCCTAGCTAAAGCAATTATGTATGAAAAAGTAATAAAATGCATCAACATGGAAAAGGAAGAAGTTAAATTGCCTTCATTTGCAGATTGTGCAATTACATATAGAAAATTCTAAAGACTGAACCTAAACTTTTAGAGCTAATAAATGAATTCAATAAAATGACAAGATACATGGTTAATGTACAAAAATCCATAGTTATAAACACCAAAAAAGAGCTATGTATAAAAAGTCAAAGAAACAATGCATCAATAAATTACTTAGCAAAAATTTAATCAATGAACTAAAAGATGTCTACATGGAAAGCTATTAAACATTGATCAAAGGAACTGGAAAAGACATAAATAGGGAGATAATCCCATGTTCATGAATTAGAAGATACATCGCTAAAATGTTTATACTACCAAAGTGACCTGTAGATACAATTCAGTCTTAGAAATATAATGCCACTTTTCATAGATACAGAAAAATTTCTAAAATTCATATGGAACTACAAATAGACAAATCAATGCTGAACAAAAACATCAAAGCTGAAAGCATCATGTTATCTGACTTCAAAATCAATTACAAAGCTATAGCCATCAAAACAGCATGGGCCTGGCATAGAAAGAGATACCTAGATCAGGGATCAGAAGAGATAGTCCCAAAGTAAAACTATGCACTCAATTGCTTTTGATGTAGTTAATTGATCTCAACAGAGTTTCCAAGAATGCATAATGGAGATGATAATCTTCAGGAAACAGTGGTGGGAAGGCTGGAAAGCCATTGTGGAAGAATAAAATTGGACCTTTATCTCTCATTATATTCAAAATCAGCTCTGCTGTGGGATGTCTTTCTGTATGCTGTGAATATATGTTGCTCTGATTGGTTGGTAAATAAAGCCGCATTGGCCTATGGCAAGGCAGCTCAGAGGCAGGTGGGAAATCCAGGTAGATATACAAGGAAAGAGAAAGGCAGAGGTGGAAGAGATGCTAGCTGCCACCAGGAGAAGCAAGATACGAAAGTACTGGTATGCCATGGCCATGTGGCAACTTATAGATTAATAGAAATGGGCTGAGTTTAGTTATAAGAGCTATCTAGCAAGAAGCTTGAGCCATAGACCACAGCCATGCAGTTCATAATTAATATAAGTCTCTGTATGTTTATTTGGATCTGAGTGGCTGCAGGACCTTGGGGCTGGGTGAGACCAGAGAAACCATCAGGCTATTGTTCTTAAATTTAGGACCCTGGATTGTAAAACTAGTGGAAAGAAATCAAGAAACTTCTGTGTTTTGAATATGGCTCTATATAAACGTAGGCTACAATAAGAAAAATAGGTAAGCAGGGTTCCATCAGACAGAAAAGCTCTGTCTAACAACAAAAACAGCCAGTAAGTGAAGAGCAGTCTGCTCTTCAGGAGAAAACACTTGTGAAAGACATACCCTACAAAGAGTATCTAATATCTAAACTGTAAAGAATACAAACAACTCTGTAGTAAAAACAAACAAACAAACAAACAAGAACAACAACAAAACCAACTTGACTTTAAAAGGTAGACACAGGACCAGAACAACTATTTCTGAAAAGCCATACAAACAGCCTAGAGGTATATGAGAAAATGTTCAATGCCATAAATCATCAGAGAAGTGCAAATTCAAACCACATGAACACATCACTTTACTACCATTACAGTCATTAGAATGGCTGTCATCAGAGAGACAAAAGTTACCAAGTATCTGCAGGGACATGGAGAGAAGCAAACACTTGTACACTGTTGGTAGGTGTGTAAATTAGTACAGTTGTTATAAAAAAAATCATGAGGTCCCTCAGATAACTATAAACAGACCTACAGTATGACCCAGCAGTTCCACCATTGCTGTATATCCAAAGAAATAAAAGCAGTGTGTCAAAGAGAGATCTAGGTATCTGTGTTTATTGCAGCACTTTCTACAATATCAAAGAAAAGTGAAATCAACCTAAATACAATCTAAATCAACACACACATACATACATACACACACACACACACACACACACACACACACCTTTACATATTGTCTTTATACACATACATATATGCACAATGTTAATACCATCATGGATGATCTAGGTGTAGAAAGGAACACTGATTATCTCAGCTTTTACAGTGTCTACAAAACTCAAACTCATAAGCAGAGAGCAGGATGGTGGTGACCAGGGGCTGGGACAGTGGGGTGAAGGAACTGGAGCTATCTGTCAAAGGCTAAAATGTTCCAGTTAGCAACCTAGAGAGCTGTTATTCCTTGTGGAGACTAAGGTGAGTCAGTAAACATTCTGAGAATCGCTAAGGGAATAGATACTACATAGTCTCAGGGAATCTCTTGCCTCCTTCTGAACCTACTGGCAAGAATGACTTGCCCAACATCTGGGACAGATAGCCTACTGCCACCGAGACCCTGCAATGACAGGGATGGGCCTTGACATAGACCTCTTTGATTGGTGAACTCATGTTTTATGGAAACATTGCTCTATTTTATCTTTTACACTAGTCCTCTCGTATTTACTTTTAATTTATTGTATTATAAAATAATATATGTAACGTTGTTAAATGAGACTTCTAAGAGGCCATTGTGTTGGACTGTGCTTCTGTACTAGGCCCAACCAAGCCAGACAAAACCAGAGTGTTAAATACTTACTAGGTGTCTTAGGGTTTCTATTGCTGTGAAGAGACACCATGACCACAGCAACTCTTATAAAGGAAAACATTTAATTGAGGCTGGCTTACAGTTCAGAGGTTTAGTCCATTATCATCATGGCAGGGCACAGAGTCAGACATGGTGCTGGAGAAGGAGCTGAGAGTTCTACATCTGGATCTGCAGGCAACAGGAAGTGAACTATGACACTTGGCATAGCTTGAGCATAGGAGACCTCAAAGCCCACCCCAACAATGACACTTCCTCCAACAAAGCCACACATACTCCAAGAAAACCACACCTCTTAATAGTGCCATTCCCTCCTTGGGTCGTTTTCTTTCAAACCACCACATGTGGCCAACTGAACTTTCTCCTTTAAAACAAACCAGCAGGTAATCAAGCAAATGAACATCAAACTATCACACATGAACACACCCCTGCAAGATTAACAGCAATCGATTAGAGATACCCAGGGTACCAGGGCCAGCATGTTGAGGAAATATCTCCTCTAATTTTTTTACTTTCTTAACTGAAAGTAACTTATTATAATTTCATCTATTATTAAAATTTGTTCTTAGATAATTTCCCACATGTACATAATACATACTGACCACTTTCTCTCCCAGCCCTCTCTCCCACCTCCTCTCATTTCCCTACTACCTCTGTTCACCCCACTCTCCCCACAAATATCTCTCTCGTGTCCATGTGCATTTGTTGTTTTTCTTTTTTTGTGATCAACTAAATTTAACCAGGGCCATTTGTATGACTATAGGTTTGGAGCTCTCCATTGGAAGTTGGTGGGCTCAGCAGTAGGTCCACAGATGAGTACAAATATCCCTCCTCTCCCATTACCTATCACTAGCCAATCATAAAGGATTGGGTCCCACGGGACCCTCCTGAATCCATGACTGACTGTTGACAAGGCCGGTTTTGTGTGGGCCCAGTGCAGATGACCATTGTTGCTGTTATTCAGTGACTGCCATGGATGAACTGAGTCTAGAGAATAGCATCTCTCACTTTATCTTCTGGATCTAATGAACTTCCTGCCCCCTTTTCTGAAATGCTTCCTGAGCCTTAGAATTAGGTGGCCTAATTATCTTATTTAGTGCTGAGCCTACAACCATCGCTTATTTTCAGCACCCTGGACAGCCACAAGTCTGCATTCCCCGCCCTCCCAATAGGAGGGGCTTCTCCTAGTCGGTCTGAGGGCAGCTTGTTTGGTTCAGGGCCAGGGCGGGAGGGAATGTGTGGACCAGCTCTGGAGGCAATAGCAAGGGAGTGGGAGAGTTCCTGGCTTTTGAGGACCAGTACAACCTGTTCAGGTCATTGGTCAGGCAGAGGCTGGCAATGAGGAGGTATAGCCAGAAGTTTTCTTGTGTCTTGCTTGGTCCCACAGCCGCTCAGACCCAAGTAAACATACAGAGGCTTATATTAATTACGAACTGGATGGCCTATGGCTCAAGCTTCTTGCTAGCTAGCTCTCTTATCTTAAATTAACCCATTTCTATTTATCTATGTATCGCTAAGTGTTCCGTGGCTTTGCCTGTGTCCCATTGCATGTTGCTCCTTGAATGGAGGTTCTGCATCTCCCCTTACTCTCCTTTCTCCTTTCGCTATCTCTCTTGGATTTTCCCTCCTGGCTCCATCCTGCCCTGCCATAGGCCAATGCAGCTTTATTTATCGACCAATCAGAGCAACACATATTCACAGCGTAAAGAAAGACATCCCATAGCAAGGAGGACAAGAATCCGGGTCAGGATGGGCTCAGGTAGTATGGACTGATGGCACCCCAAAGCTAGCATGTGCACAAGGTGCAAGGGTATTCTGAGTAACAGGAGGATTATCTTGGTCTCAGAGAGGTTTCTGGGTGGGAATGTAGCAACATGAAATTGTACAGGTAGTAACATTGCTTGGTCTGTTTCTTATACAACTCAAGACCACCAGCCCAAGGGTGGCAATGCCCACAGTGAGCTGGGCCCTCCCACATCAATCATTAATCGAGAAAATGCCCCACAGACATGCTTAAATGCCAATCTGATGGAAGCATTTTCTCAATCAAGGTTCTTTCTTCCCAGATGCCCCTACCTTGTAGCATGGTGACAAAAACTAGCCAGCACCCTCACCCACTCATCCATTTTGGAACTGACCAACTATTTCACCCTTGCATTTGCAAAATCTTTTGGACTTCAGGGGTATAATACATCCCAGGCAGGATACAGCAACATACTTCTTTTATTTATCTATTCAATGTACATTTAGTGTAATTTTTGTTCCAAAGTCTCTGTTCAGTTCTATTCTTGTAGCTGGTCAGCCAGGAGAATAATTACAGTGTCAGTGTGGGCTCAGTGTGCCGAGGGATGGGAAGGCTAGTTACTTTATGGGCTGCAGTTTGAGCATCAAGAAAGATCTTAGAATTGGTGTCACACTGTATAACCTTTGCCTGGCTCCCTTTGGTTTTCAGGGACTTTCAATTTTTGTTTGGCGGCTTCTGTCTAAACCCTGGGGCTGACAATATGCATGTTAGTGACTGTCTGGGACCTGAGATGAGGCCAGCTTTGAACTAAAGGACTTTGGGGAACACCCACTGCCCCCACATGGCATCAAGCTGTCCGGTGGAAAGCCTACCCACCGGAAAAGAAAAGGAACAGGTGGAGGGAGCTCCACCCAGCCCTCAGGGTAATTCAGGCTCCTGCCTGGTGAGCATTACATAAGGCCCAAAGGCTATAAAGCACCCTAACAGGCATAATGGCTTCTGTGCCTCCACCTGAAGGGGCTCATTGCAATCAGGTAACAGCTCTTGCAGATGCCTCTAGCTGTAACTACTGGAACACTCGCTTTATGGCACCACCTGAACGATCTACATCCTGCTCTCATCAATGACAATTTCAGCAGCCATGTGGCTTATGTCTTTTGTGCATGTGTGTCTACAGATCACCCTGAAACCTTTGGTGTTGAGGGCATTGTGAAGGGAAGGTGTGGAGTAGCAGGGCTGGAGATGTAGAGCAGAGGATGGGTAGATTTGGGTCATGAGCTATGTGTTTCTATGACATAACCCTCATGAGTTCACATTCATTAGAGACAAGACTAACCCGGTTCTCAGTTCATTTACTCTTTCATTCATTTACTAATTTTCTTACTCATCTGCAACCCCTCCCCTTCTTCTCAGGTATAATACTGTGTGTTAGCAAGACAAAGAGGAAGGGGATAAAACCTTTCCTTTCAGACCTCCCAGGTGAGAGGGAGATAGGCACCTAGGTGGCTGACTAGTGACCTCAGCAAAGTTTGCAGAGAGAATGCCGCAGTCAAGGCCTTCTTTCTCATCCCAGTCTTCAGAGAGACAGTCTACTGTCACACAACTGTGAGAATAACTTTAAGTACCTCATGAGTCAACACCTGGGTTCCAAGGTTACCTCTTTGAACTTAGCTCTGCAACCATGTTATACGGCCATGGAAGAATTATTAAGCCTTCTGAATTTTGATTTTCTCATCCTTAGGCCAGACACATTAATATCTGCTTCGTACAGTTGTAGGGGCCTGGGAGGATGAAAAGACTGGTCTTGGGAGAATGAAGACACTCAGAGGTGCAGTTAAGCATGAAGCCAGAGCAGGGGTAGTTCTCAACCTGTGGGTTGTGACCCCATTGGGGGTTGAATGGCCCTTTCACAGGGGTCGCATATCAGACATTTACATTATGATTCATAACAGTGGCAAAATTACAGTTATGAAGTAGCAACAAAATACTTTTATGGTTGGGGGTTACCACAACATGAGGAACTGTATTACAGGTTGCAGCATTGGGAAGGTTGAGAACCACTGAGCCAGAGGGATGGCTGAGGTTGAATTTGGACCTAAGAGGTCAGGTGGCAAGGAAAAGCTGGCAGCCTCAGGTAATGAGATGAGGGGGAGCTCTTACTACACTTAGGGAAAAGGTGCAGAGTGCCATATCCCCATAGGCCCTGTCTTAGTTAGAGTTTCTATTGCTGTGACCAAACACCATGACTAAAAAGCAACTTGGGGAGGAAAGGATTTGTTTAGCTTATACTTCCATATTGCTGTTCATATTGAAGGAAGTCAGGAGGACAGGAGCCCAAACAGGGCAGGATCCTGGAGGCAGGAGCTGAGGCAGAGACCATGGAGGGGTGCTGCTTACTGACTTGCTTCTCATGGATTGCTCAACCTGCTTTCTTTCCTTTTTTTTTTCTTTTTGGTTTTTTTGAGACAGGCTTTCTCTGTGTAGCTTTAGAGCCTTTTCTGGAACTCACTCTGTAGCCCAAGCTGGCCTCGAACTCACAGAGATCCGCCTGCCTCTGCCTCCCAAGTGCTGGGATTAAAGGTGTGCACCACCACCGCCTGGCTTCAGGGATGATACCACCCACAATGGGCCCTCCCCCATTGACCACTAATTGAGAAAAATGCCTTACAGCCCAATCTTATGGAGGCATTTCCTCAACTGAGGCTCCTTCCTCTGATGACTCTAGCTTGTGTCAAGTTGACATACAAAACCAGCCAGTACAGGCCATAAGGGACATGCTCACTCCAAACCCAGAGTTCTGACAAGTCTTTGATCTGGAGCTGGAGTTGTAGGCAGATGTAATCTGCCAAATGTGGGTGCCTTCCCTCCGGTTCTCAAAGACTGCAAGCTTCCAATACCATGAACATGGATTCTGCAACCACTGGGGACTGTATGGCTCTCTCCTCAGTATAAGGTACAATCTGCTTATGGGAAATTCCTCCCGATTACATGTGAAGCAGGTTTTTAGAGGTCTGTTGTTGAGAGAGTACACTTAGATAGGCAGTGTTTTTACTAGGCTCTGGCAAAATCTATGCAAACTGGAGGGGGGAGCCAATAATTAAGGAGTTTCTTAAGCCAGGAACCCAGGCTTCAGCCTCCACTGTTCTGCGACCCTTTCCAGGAGATACCTTGGCAATTAGTGTGGGATTGCCTATTCTAGTATTATCTTATTTTATTTTTTAAGATTTATTTATTTTATGTGTATCAGTATTTCACCTGCATGTATGTGTGTGCACCATGTGTGTGCCTGGTGCCCGTGGAAGACAGAAGAGGGCATTAGATCCCCTGCAACTGGAGTTACAGATAGTTGTGGGTGCTGGGAATTGACTACACCTCCTCTGTAAAAGCAGCAAGTGCTTTGAACTTCCGAGCTATCTCTCCATCTCTGTTCTTGAGGTTTGTACTTGCCCCGTACACTCCACCCCAACTCCAGTTCCTGAGCTCTTCTTTGGACTACTGAGGCCATCTCTTGCATGCTTGTCCACCAGTCTGTCTTGTGGTTTCCCGCTTCCTTTCTCTTCCCTGAACCATATCCAAATGAACTGTTTTTAATTTAATTTTTTTATTAATTTTACACACCAACCACAGATCCCCCTCTTATCCCTCCTCTCAATACCCCCAGTAAACTTTTGAGGGTAACTCTGCCCTCCTCCTCCATAGTTTCTTGTTGACCTTAGGACAAAGTACAAAAGCTTTTGCATTGCAATCATGCTTCTGTATATTTATCCAGCTGCACTTTCACTAATCTACTTTCTAAGTGCACACTCAGACACATACACACAGACACTGACACACAGGCACAGACAAACATATCCACACACAGGCACACACACACACACACACACACACACACACACACACACACACACACACACACACACACACACACACGCACAGGAACACACCCCCCTTTTCTGCTGTAACCCTCTACCCCTATCCTGTCCACTTGATTATTGAGTTTCTATTTGGCTTTCATTTCCTTGGACAGCGCTTCCTCCTTCCCACCCGTCCTGACCATCTTGTATTCTGTATTGCAGTTATAGGTTTAGCTTCTGTGATTGGGGGGCTCTCTGAAGGCACAGATTCTGTTCATTTCTTTGTTCTCACAGGGCCTCCCATGATGCCCCACTCATAGGAGTTACTTGGTATGTAACTTGGTGAAAGAGGAGGAGTTTAGTGACCAGAAGGAAAAACCGTCTGAGCAGGAGCCAGGGCCTGTATGGTAGCACTGAGGAGGCCCTAGAAGGGGGAAACAGAGCCAGCACCTACGTGCTCTGCAGGCCTCAGAGACATGTCCAGCCAGGTGCCACAGTGGTTCAGCACCCAGAGGACTCCTGTAGAAACAGTTCCCATGCCAGTTAGCAACTTGGTGTCATCTGAAAAGAAGCCAAGGTCCTACTGAGAGCTGGTTGCTTCCAAGAGGCTCACCCTGAGTCCCTCATAGTTTGCCCTAAGTGGACACAAAGCCCAACTCCAGGGGCTTTCTCTTGGGCCAAAGAGTTTGGTCTTGTTTTAAGTTTTTCACCTTTGGCCAGGTCTACAACGTGTTTATCAGGCTTCGTTTAGCCTTTCAGATTTTCCTCCTGCTGGTCCCTAATTAAAATTAAATTAGAAGAGATCAGATGTCCACAGTCCTGAACTTTACCTAGCAGGTCAGGATTTATGGAGGCTTTTGTTTGTTTGTTTGTTTGCTAGTCTTGGTGGAGGCTGTAAACAGGACTGGGAATATGTCCAAGGCAGACTGTGCTCACATCTCAGGCTCTCCGAGTCTCTTGTGGGCCGCTCCACTTCTCATTCCTTACGTCACACTACTGCTCAGAATCAAGCTGGTTCTCATCCTGAGTCTCTACATGTATTTGTGAAGACTGTTTCCAGGAGGAAACTGAATCCCCAGGAGTTCAAAGCAAGGAGTTGTTTATTTGTGTGTTTGTTTTGGTCTCAGGCAGGCCGTCTGGAGGTCTGGCCGTTGGCCTTTTGGGTGGAAATCCCAGCCCAGGCTCCCTGTACCCCCTCTTTCCCATCCTAGTGTGTGGTCTAGTTTCCATGCTTGCTGCCTGGTGGCCACAGGAGGGCCACTGTGCTCCGAGCTCCACAGCTTCTCAGCAGCACCCAGGAAGGCAGCCTGGGTAGAAAGGGGCTCTCCTCAGCAGGGAGGAAGAACATTCCCGAGTTAGTTCCCTTACAGACTTCCTCTTCCACCTCCTTGGTAGCTACTGGGTCACGTGGTCATCCACACTAGCAGGAAGGTAGGGAAGACACGTAAACCAGCTAGGAGAATTGAGACACTTTGGTCAGGACAGAGTGGGTGTGGCCAGGTCCTCTGCTGCCTGGGCAAGACTTCCATTCTATTGAAAAGAAGTTATCAAAAGAGTCATGTTCAGCCCGAGTCATCTGACCTCTTCCTCCCATCCCATCTGAGCTCTTGGACCACCAGCTAGAGACTCATCAGCTGCTGACAGGTGCGGTTCATCCTCATGAAGACCTCAGGAGTACTAACTCCTCCCTTCACCCCGAGATGAGCTCGGGAAGCCAGCTGAAGTCCTCTGAGCTTGAGGTCAGGAAAACGGCAGGAGTGAGGTGAAGATGCCTCTGTAGAGTTAGGGGCTTGGCAGAGAGTAAAGTTTCTGTCCTTCAGTGAAGGCTTGCTCTGGATCCTGTTTGCCCCACAGAAAGGCATTCTCCCACATACAGCAAAGCAGTGAGAAGTTCCTGTTAGTAACTCTACTCTCTCTCTCTCTCCAGAGACTCTCCTGAGGCAGGGCAGTTCTCTCTACAGGACATCTGAAGACACTATGGAACAAGGCAGTTCAGCAGCCCTCTTCAGTCTACTGAGCTCTCCTGAATCCCAGTACCCTGTGCTTCCTCCAATACATCTCTCATCATTCAGACAGCAACTCCAACCACTAATCCTCCAGACAGTGGGGAGTCAGCACAGCTGTCCCCGAGTGAGACAGTCCTGCCCACGCAGGGCCCAGACTCCCTCCAGGGAGCCTTCCTTGCCGCCTTCTCTACCCCACATGATGCATGTCCCAGCTCGGGCTCCAGCCTGTCACTTCCCTCTGTGGATACAGGACTTACCTCGCTTACGGTATACTTTTCTCTTTTGCATCTGTTTTTCTGTTAATCTTTGAGGACAAAGCAGGAATAATTGAAACAGTTGTACAATTGTTCTGTTTCTATTCCATTGCATTGACAAAAGGATTTATGGGGGGAAAAGAACAAAAAACCCTCAGTGAATAAGAAAATGCGGCTTCCAGATGAGGTTGATACTCCAAATAAGGTTAATACCTCCAAAAGACACATGCTTTTAAGTTACGAGTTGGCTCTGAGACACCTGGCTGGCTGTGTGGAGAAAAATGTGACGTGTCCAAGGTTCACAGTGTCTGTCAAAGGAAGCTGAGCCAGGCACAGTGCGGCACACAGGCATCATGGCTCTGAGGCTGTAGAGGAACTTCACAGGTTCTCTGGAGGAAGCCAGGCAAGGAAGTGGACAGTAATCTCAGCTGTGTCGTCGGAGGGAAGCAGTGGGGACCGATCCTGAAATGGCCTTGAGTGGACACTGTTCCCAGAGGGTGTGTCCACAACGACACCAGAAGAGTGGCCCCAGTGCCCAGCCCCTGGTGATTAGCTCAGTGTAAATGTTTTAAAATATTGATATGAGATTCTTAAAATGCCTTTTCTGAGGTGCAGGGACAATTGATAGCACGTGCAAATTTGGGGGTGTATGCTATGCACAGCTTTCTGGCATGAAGGTCCATAGCTTTCCTCTCCAAGCACAGACCTCTGAATCAGAGTAGCTCCACCAGCTACTTGAGCACTAATCCTTTGCTCTGTCTGGCTGGCCGGGAATCTGAGAGTTACTTGATGAAGCCATGGGATCATCTGTCTGCTGCTGAAGGACCAGTCGGCCAGCTGAACTGGGCTGGAGTTTATAGCTCCTAAGAGAGAGAGGGACTGCTCAGAGAGCATGTGTGTTTGGGATGAAGATGAGAGCCAGATCTAAATGATAGCGGAAGGAATAAAGAGAAAGGACAACACATCGTTATGGCCTCCTAAGCATGATGAATCAGACCTGAGGTAGATCCTAGAGCCCATGTAAGAAAGCTGGACACACACTCCTAACCCTAGCACCGGATGGCAGAGACAGGCAGATCCCTGGGACATGCTGGCCAGCCTAGCACATTTGGTGGTCTCCATACATGCACACACAGGTGCATTTCCCCTACATGTGTACACACACACACACACACACACACACACACACACACACACACACACGCTTCTGAGCAGTCATCTAAAATAGTCATTAAGGAGTGCCGTGGACTCAGTTAATGGCCAGTACAGAGCTGGAGTCAGCAGGGAGGGAAGGGAAATGGAGCTTTGCAGGAACGAGTGCCTCTGGTCCATGTTGCTGCTTCTGGTGGATAGTCAGAGTCAGTAACTCAACTGAAGTCAAAGGCAGCTGACGCTTCGAAGAACCCTTATGTCCTCTCTCCTTTTTCCTTTTTCTTTTTCTTGTTTTTTTTTTTTTTTCCCAGATGCTATTTTCAGAGGGGTCAGAGGCAGATGCAGTCATCCACTGGTACCGGGGCGTGCACAGGACATTGCCTTGTTATGTGTGTCACAACTTCAACAGTTGGGAAGGGTCGGCATCTGTTGTGGTGAGGGGGTTCCCTTGTTTCAGTAATCACTGATTACAGGAACTTGGGAAGTTGGTCATTTCCAATACAGCAACACTCAGGGGGGCTGTCTCTAATGCAAACCGCAAATTTTCAATCAATCAATCAGCACGGAGGTATTGATCGCCTACTATGTGCAAGAAAGATTCACGAGGAGTGGTGGATATGAAGGATGGCTTAGCCTCTCAGAAGCTTTCTTGTGGTTAAGGGGTGACAGGTGTGGCTTCCCTAAAGGTGGCACATTCTCAGATAGTCCAGAGGCCTTAGCAAATGCAGGTCTAGATTCAGGGAGGCCCAGGCGCCTGCGAGTCTGCTGTCCACAAGTAGGGGAAGGGCCATGCTGCTTGCCAGTGGAAGACTCAGCCTGCCCCCAGGTACTCAACCAAGCTTGGGCGCTCACAGCCGTGTGACCTTCACGAGTTGCATCACCTGGGGAAGTGGTCTTGGGGTAGGCTATGTGCTTCACGGCTCTGCTAAGGGTACTGCCATCATGGATGACAGGTGCCTGACACCCTCTATAGTTGTGTAGTTGTGTAGGACACAACCTACCAGAACACACATGGAGTTCCAGGAACATGTTGGATGAGACCATAGATCTCAGCCTTGGTGGAGCCTGCCCTTGGGTAATTCTAACATGAGCATCCTAGAATGGGACCTGGGCATTTACACCGTCTATTAACATTCCCCAGAGATGAAATGATTAAGATCCATCCTGAGTTACTCTTTCATGACTCTGACTTTCTGTCTGCCCACAGACCCTCTAGGTTGTTAAAGTCTGGGAGTCTGGAGACAGGGAAGATAAATGCAGAGGGAAGGGTTTCCTTCAGGAAGTTAAGTTTTAACGGAGCCCCCCCAGAGGGAGGACCCATTCCAGGTAGTCAGGTAGAGCTAGTTAGAGTGAGGTACAGAGGAAGGAAGTGTTCCTGAGGCATTTGCTCAGGTAATATGTTCCTGTCTGGGCAGGTGCTGGAGGAGGAGCTGTGAAGGGATGAATGAACAACCGTCTGTAGGAATAACTGTGTAAAGGCAGGAAGTGAAGACAAGGGAGGGCTCTGCTGCAGACTGGGAAGTTGACAGAGTCAACAACGTTGAGAAAAGCAGAATGAGAAGGAGGCTCCCGTCCTGGATGCTTTATAGCAGAAGGTTTATGGAGTTGTGTGAACTAGCTCAGATGGGTCCCAGGAATGGCGGTGAAGGTCAGGGAGGGAAGAGCATGCCAGGATGGTGTCTGTTCTGTATCTTTCCTAGGGATGAACTACCTCCAGGATGCTATGGTCCCATCTGTCTAGAAGTAGATGCTTGAGCTTGGAGCTTGCTGGTTTGGGATCGGATGGTCCTGATGACGCGGCACATGGTGCAAACTTAAGCGCACAGGTGGTTCTTTAAGTTTAAAAGGTGCTTCTTAGTTCATTTTTCCTGTCAATTTGGCTTTCCACTCAAAGACTTCCATTCTCATTGTCCACATGACCTTAGGTCTTGGCCTGTAGAATGTGGCTGTGAGTCCTAGAGAGGTCACTGGAGGCTGGGGACCGCATCCATCCTTCCGCCGCTCTCTCTATAGGCCTTATAATTAAACTGGATCCTGCTGGCTTCTGGCGAAGGTGGCCTTCCAAATCCATCCAAGGCATGTGATTGATGGCACCGCCGAGTCCTCAGGAGAAGCAGCCCTCCCTGGCTTTTGTATTAAGCTGGGTTATCTCCCACAGTATTGATTTCTTGTTTGGAGGTTGACATTTCTCTTCTCCGTTTCTGAGCCATTTCTATAAAAATGAAAGAGGAGGTGAGGGATGATGGCGCCTGCGCTGACAAGCCTTGCTGACTCGCAGTATTAGTTGCTGTTTTCCATTACGTCTTTCTGGGTTTGTCAGCTCTCTCTCTTCTAGACGGAGATACATTTAAACTGTGGTGTGAAAAGGTCAGAGCACGCCACTGGGTGTAGTCCCTGGGCTTAATCTTCTCATTGTTAGTACCTGGGTCCCTTTTGAAGGGCAAGAGGACTTGATAGACTCCAGATACCTCTCAAAGGTGCCTCATTCTGGCTCCATAGACAGTTCAGCCACCACACTGCTGAGGGTTGAGAGCAGGCTTGGGTCTGTGCCCAAGCAGCTAAGCCCCACTCCTCCCTCTCATTTTCATACCTCTTCTTGCACTCAGGGCCTCCACTAATATTGAGGATCCCCCCCCCCCCGAAAGTGGAATCTGTCTTTAGGGGCATTCTAAAGAGTGGATGTCACTGGGCAGTGGTGGCATATGCCTTTAATCCTAGCACTCGGGAGGCAGAGATAGGTGGATCTCTGTGAGTTCAAGGCCAGCCTGGTCTACAGAGTGAGATCCAGGAAAGGCGCAAAGCTACACAGAGAAACCCTGTCTCCAAGGGGAAAAAAAAAAAAAAAAAAAGAGTGGCTGTCACAGACTCCTCAGTAGAGAAAGCAAGAATGCAGCATTACTACCCTCTGGCTGTGCTTTCAGCCAGTGCCTGCCCTGCTCACAGGGCTTATGGACCAATGCAGGTGACTGTACCACATCTAATAAGCTGGAATCACCCATCAGTTGTCACTTATAACTCATTTAGATGTGTGTAAAATAGATCAACAGACTAGGAGGCAGTGGCTGCTGGTAGCTCCCCCTGCTAGTTATTCTCATCTTGTGTGGCCACCATAGAGCTTTCATATGAGTTCAAGGCCACCAAGAAGTGAAACTCCATTTCCCAGCAGTCTGTGCCTGCCATACTACACCATTGTCAAAGGGCTATGAATGGAGGTTCCTTAGTGACCTCCCAGAACATCTCTTCATCATCCTTCTCTGAGTCCAGCTGATTAAAATAAAATGACACCATCTCGGACCATGGGGATGTGGCAAGGAGACCTAGTGGTGGTATGCAAATAGCTAACTGTGAGCCCAGCACGGAGAACCAACTCTCATTTGATTCATGTGTTTGGGTTTATTTGCTGGTGCTCACAGTATGGCCTTGTTTCTTCCACATTGTACTCCAGGAGTCTTTGCAGTGGGTTGCAGATTCTGCTCATTGAGATGGCCAACATGAAAACAGGCTACACCTCGGAGCCATGCCAATCTGTGCACCAACACCCATTCATGACTCATACTCTCTCTCTCTTGGGCTAGTGCCACTGTGCCCAGGACCTCACCATGGTGGGGTAAAGCACTTGGGAAACTTCAGGCATCAACAGGTGAAGTGGGTCTGATGGTTGTTCCTTCCTGGACTTTGGGTGGATCCATCCTAACTGCTTGATGGTGGTAGTTTTCACAGGTCATTACCACCAACCCTGTTCTTCATCAAGAAATCAGAAGCAGAGTTTCCTTAGCTCTCCTGTCACCCTCTGGCTTGAGAGTGGTCATCCACCTTCGGTCCTCAGCCTGAATGCCTCACGGTGATGGCAGGTGCCGAAGAGCTCAGCAAGCTGTAACATGCCATGTGTGTGGATGGTATTGCTGCCGTCAGTGACTCTTGTCTGGAGAGAGGTGGTGGCAGTTGGTGCCTCACCCCATGAGGTGAGACTTGGTTTGGGTCCCAGGCATGCTGCATGGGGTGTGAGAACAAGTGTGTGTGAGAGAGAGCAAGTGTGCACAAGGGTGTGTGTGTGTGTGTGTGTGTGTGTGTGTGTGTGTATTTACCTGTAGATGCCTTGCCATGGCTGCTTCCACAGCTGTCATTTCCATCGAAGAGAAGCCAGCACGTTGACTCGACCATCCTTTCTGCAGCCCCGCACCTGTACAGGCACTGGCAGAGCACATACCGGCCAGTGCTGAAGGTTAACTTGTAGGCTCTCTGGCAGGGCCCAGGCTCACGACTTGAGTCAGGGTAGGTGAGGCAGCCCACACCAGGTGATGTAGGAGTGGCCCCAGGAGATGGGCTCTGCCTCCCGCTCCCAGCTTGGGCTCTGCATTCTGCTTGTCCCTTCAGTGTGAGGGAGATGAGTAGATCCATGGAGTTAGGTAGTGAAATCGCATGACCTGGGGTCAGCCTCCTGTTGTCAGATTGCGGACACTTTCTCTGCCACAGCCTCTCTCTTTCCCTGGAGGTGCAGAGCGAAAGGAAGAGATGGGGGGAAAAAGACACCTTCAAGAATCTTCTGGGCCGGGCGTTGGTGG
>CABHPP010144206.1:9393-56481 GCA_902168425.1 Peromyscus attwateri | reverse complement strand
CTTTCAGACACATGTCATACTGTAGCTGGAGTTATCTCCAGTCCTGCCCGGGCCCACAGCCACTCAGACCCAAATAAACACACACAGGCTAATATTATTTAAAACTGCTCGGCCATTAGCTCAGGCCTACCACTGACTAGCTCTTACACTTAAACTCAGCCCATTTTTGTTAATCTTTATGTCACCACATGTTCCATGGCTTTACCTGTGTGCCTGTTATATACTGCTCCCTGGACGGCGGGCTGGCATCTCCTGGCTCAGCCTTCCTGTTCCCAGAATTCTCTTCTCTGTTTGTCCCACCTATACTTCCTGCCTGGCTACTGACCAATCGTCATTTTATTTATACAGAGCGATATCCACAGCACTTCCCCTTTTTTTTCAAAAAAGAAGGTTTTAACTTTAACATAGTAAAATTACACATAACAACAAATATCAAGCAAGAATTACAGTTACAATATTTAGTCTATTTGTATTTGGCAAAATTAATGAAGATGTTCTATCTATCCTATATTTGTAAGTCTAAGGTTTCATATCTAACTTACCTGTTATCATGACTAAGGAAATGATAACTATCTAGTCTTCAACTACATCAAAGACCTCAGAAGGATATAATATTACCTGAGAAACGGGAGAAGGACGCAAGCAACTTTCAGGAGTCTTATGAGAGTAGACAGAGACAGCTGGCAGCCTGGACAGTCATCCAAAGTTCTTTTGTAAAGTTGGGGCATCTGTCTTCAGCCCACAGGCCTAGAGTCTCTCAGTCACTTTTCTCTGTGTCCTATAGAATGTCTGGCAGTTTCCTCTGTGAAGCAGGAACCTGAAGGACCATTTTGCCAAGCAAAACTCAGTGGTCACCTTCCCATGGGTCCTGCATGTCCAGTCGATCAAGCAGTCCAGGCAAGAACAGTTTCTTGCCCAAATGACTATTTTTGTCAAGAAGATAAACTCCATATAGAGTGTCTTTGATGCCCATCCTCCTCTCTGAAGTAAATCGGTGCTGTCAGGAGCAGATATGTCTCACTGTCCAGAAAGTCTAAATTTTTAAAACATTTTAAATGCCATATTCTGTAGGTCGTTGAAGTGTTTAAAGACTACCTATCTGTCTGAAATATATCTATATATACCTAGAAAACTAAACTAACATGACTATAAGTTTGATTATCATAGAAGACTAATTATTAATCTGTATTTCTTAATTATCCATTACAATCTAAGTGAGTTACATAAACATAATACCTTAAACAAGAGTAGAAATATATATATAGTAGACCAAAACTAACTCTAAATTTGTATCAATAAGCTAAAATCTATACCAATGTAAAACATTTTAAACAAGTTGCTCTTTAAAAGTGGGTTCAATAATCCACTCTTTTATTTTATCATATCTATATCCTATATTTCCATATCATATCCCCCGTCTTCTTTAGAAAGATTGTATTTATAATCAACCTGTTTTAAATAAAAATATTGGTTTTTCTCTGTCCTACACCAGAGGGCTCTTTTGATATGGGACAGAAGAATCTTGTAACCTTTTTTTTTTTTTTTTTGGCAATATGCTTGCATTTAGAGAAGGAGTGAGCCAATTCCATCTCCAAAGCCAGCTTGGTATATTTGGGAATTTGGGCGTAGCTCCTCATACTACTTCCTGTTGGATGAGGGTGCTGTATTCTTATGGGGACATAAAGAAAATTTTAGGATTATGGGGTAGTCCGTGAGGCTGTATTGTCTGAGCCAGTTGCCTTGAAATCGTTTTGGATATTGGATCATCTGGGCCATGGTGTTATCAGAGACCTTTCAGGAGGTCTTGGGTCAAACCTGATGTATCTTAATCTGGAACAAATCCATTGCCTCTTGCTTTCTTGGAAACAAAAGCAGAGCCTCCTTTCCAAAGCAACATATCCTTAGATCCAAATTTTGAAGTCAAGGTACCTTTAAAATATACATATTGGTTTAACTCAGCAGCCTTTACAATCAAATGTCTCTCTGGAGTTAAAAATATCAAAGACAACACAATCCAGATTTTCTGTTTGATATCCATCCTTACATGGCTTATTTTTTATATTACTTTTATGTAGGAGACAGGGTCTGAACTCAGCTCTCATGTCTGAGTGGGAGTTCCTCACAAACTAAGCCATCCCCGTAGCCCTAAGCTCTCTGAAGATAGTTATGAGTTTGTGTGTTTCACATACTTTTATATTTCTCATCATAATGGTTGCAGACAGATTCCATAATAAATATTTTTAATTCAACTTTGTTGCATATTTATTAGCAGGGACTTGCCTTTGTTGTATACTGAAGAATTTAGCCTTTATGTTAACAGTCCTCAGTTACCACAGCATACAGCTTCATACTCGTCAAACATCAAATTTTGAGTGTGTACATTTTTATTGTACTAGTTTTTACCTGAGATAAAGTAGACTGACATAAAAATGTTTCTTAACCCCCAAATGTGTGTATTTCTGTTTATCCACAAGGTAAGGTTCTCTTGCAGAGCTCTTGTCTGCTGCAGGACTGAAAGATAGCTGATTGATAAGGTTGTACACGTCTGACTTAAGTATGCTTGCCTGCTTGGGGACAAGAAACTACCTCAGAGAGAGGGGGACTGATCACCTTTAAGTGCTTTGGTGTAGGCATCTCCTAGGGAGGTTTTTCTGTCTCCGTTATATTAGTTACTTTTCCCCTCTCTGTGATCAGACACTCGATAAGCAGCCTAAGGGAGGAAGGAGTTGTTTTGGTTCACAGTTTGAAGGGATACGGTTAATCGTGTCAGGTTCATGGTGTTAGGGAGTGTGCAACTGGGGTTCCTTCCCTCCCGACATACAGAGTAACTGGAGTAGCAGACCCAAAGTAGGGTAGGATATAAAACCTTGGGGCCCATCAGAACCCACTTCATGCGGCTAGGTCTCATCTCTGAAAAGTTAAAACTTTATAGTCCCAAAATAGTGCATGAGATCAAGCATTCAAACACACCAGCCTGTGAGGGCATTTCACTTCCAAACCATAACACTTACTCAGTCTTTATGTGAAATGGGCAGATCAGATCAGTTTACAGATGAAAAAGTAGAGATCTGGACCATTGTGTGGCTCACCTAAAAATCACACTGCTAGTGTCCAGCAGAATCTATTGGTCCCTGGAGTCTTTGTCTTCCTTCATTGCAGATGACCTTAAATGAATATGAATCCCCTCCTCGCCCCAGAAAAAAATCTGTAGTAATGTATGTAGGAGTAGAAAAATGTAGACAGGAAATGGTTTCTAAAAGAAATGGTTTAAGAAAAGGAAAAACTTATCTGACTGAGCAGATTTCAGGACACTGAGGAGATGAGCACTTTAAACAGTATCTTCCCTTCCTCTGTAACACCGGTCTCCTCAACCCGCTTTTCCTCCTGGCTGCTTGTTTTGTAGCTCATCTGCTCCGCATGGAAGGCAGAAGAGTAAATCTTGTGCATTTCAACAAGTTCAAATTACCTTTTCTTACTACCTAATAAGCGGTGGGCTGTATTCCTTTACTCAAAGTTGTCACCCCTACAAGACTGCCAATTCCACAAAGGCAAGAATCTTGGTCGGGTGTTTGGATTCTCACTGCCTTCTGGCACATCACATGGTCCTGCTGTGATGTAGATATTTACCACCTGACTCCAAACAGAATCTGGTCTTTATACATCATGTGTTTCAAAATGCTCTCATACAGAGGGATACTCTTAAATATTACTTATTTCAGCCCGGGAGTGGTGGTGTGTGCCATACTCTGGCAGGAACATCACAGGTTCAAGACCAGCCTGAGCCCCATGACAGCACCCCGCTTTTAGCAGACAAATGGTTGCTTATTCCATATGACCTTGTCATTGTTTCTTTCCCATTTAGTCTCAAGTGTAGGGTCATTCACCAATTGTTTTTAGCCAAGTTGTAATTTTTTTTTTTTTTTTGGTTTTTCAAGACAGGGTTTCCTCTGTGTAGTTTTGCCTGTCCTGGATCTCACTCTGTAGACCAGGCTGGCCTCGAACTCACAGAGATCTACCTGGCTCTGTCTCCCGAGTGCTGGGATTAAAGGCGTGAGCCACCGCTGCCGGCCGCAAAGTTGTAATTGAATAAGAAATAGTTTCAACAGAGATTTAAACAAGCATCTTAGGAGAGATAGAAATTCCTCGGGGAACAAAGGAAGTATGCACTAGAGATATGGGTTCAGGCTTCTTAAGAGGAAGGGTCATGGCAGATGTTTATTGAGCGCTGACTGTGTACCCTGTTCTAAGTACTCAGGATACAGCAGGAAACACGTTATTTAAAAATTCCTGTCCAGCTGGACATCATTAGGTTAAAATCAGCCAGACTCACAGAGACAAAACACTGAATGTCTGCTTTCATGTGTGTCAGTGAAACTAAGGAGGGGCTGTGGGAGAAGTCTTAAAAGATCGGGGAAGGGAAAGAAGTTGATGGAATTCCTGTGAGGACAGAACAGAAAGGGCCCTAAGGAGGGGAGGAAGAGGAGGGCAGGGAGGGAGGAAGTTGAGTTTTAAAAATGTATAATACATATATCTAAAAGATAATAATGAAAATCATTACTTTGTATACTAAATTTAAAAGTTAAAATGGGAGAAAAAGATACCTGACCAGTTGAGACAGCTTCTAGTAGACTACCTAGAGAGACAGTTTGAACATCATCATGGTTATTTCTCTCCCCTAATATTTTCTTTTTGTGTGTGTGTGTGTGTGTTTTTTAAAGATTAATTTATTATGTATACAGTGTTCTGCTTGTGTGCATCCCTTCAGGCCAGAAGAGGGCGCCAGATCTCATCACAGATGGTTGTGAGCCACCATGTGGTTGCTGGGAATTGAACTCAGGATCTCTGGCAGAACAGCCAGTGCTCTTAACCTCTGAGCCATCTCTCCAGCCCCTAATATTTTCTTTTATGGCTAGTTTTTTTTTTTTTGTTACTGTTGGGATCTGTTGCTAATGTAGTAACTGTTGTGCTTACATTAA
Source organism: Peromyscus attwateri (assembly GCA_902168425.1). Classification (NCBI taxonomy): domain Eukaryota; kingdom Metazoa; phylum Chordata; class Mammalia; order Rodentia; family Cricetidae; genus Peromyscus; species Peromyscus attwateri. The sequence continues at coordinate 51,505 of CABHPP010144206.1, read as the reverse complement.
GTAATACCATATTTCTCAGTCAAAACCAGTCTGTTAAGTAACTCTAAATATTCCAAAGCATTGTCTGTTTTTGTTTACTTGTTTGTTTGTTTGTTTGTTTGTTTGTTTTGAGATGGTCTCACTAAGCAGCAGAGGCTGGCCTTAAACTCCTGGTCCTTATGTCTCGGTCTCCATGCTGCTGGAATTATAGGCGTGTGCCATTACACCCACTTAGAAAGCATTGCCAAGGAAGAACAAACCAAGATTATGAAACACGTTGTCAAAACTTTTCCCAAAACAGTTGGATTGAAATCATTTATGTCAATAAGAATATTCGCTTTTATGATTAGCATGTGTGAGAACATAGCAACATTACACAAGCTGGGGGTAGTCTTTGTTGACAGTGCTAACAGGCTTAACTTACTAGATATTTGTGGGGTCTCTTTTGTTTTTTAGAGCCTGTCTCTGTATTTTAATTACAGTTTAACTTTTGTATGTGTGTTGAAATACTATGTCTGATAGCTTTGATTGTGTAATAATCTTTACTCTGTGAAGAATCTTGGAATTAGCAATCACCATGGAAGTATAGTTTAATAATCAGTGTCTGACTAATTGAATGTTTTTGATTATGCTAGTCTTAGCCTGTGTGTGGTTTAGACCACTTATCATATAAAGAAGATAAGATTAAGGATAGTGAGATGTCTCATAGGCGGTACCAAGTTTGGTTCCCAGCACCTGCATCTGGTGGGTCACACTTGTCTGTAACTCCAGCTCGAGATGATCCAAAGCCCTCTTCTGACTTCCAAGGCATCAAGTGTACATGTGCATACACACATGCATTCACACATAGACATAAATAAAAATAAGTAAATCTTAAAAAAATATTATCAGGTAATGCTGGGCATTCAGCTCTGCATGCCTAGCATGTTCCAGGCCCTCAGCACCACACACACACACACACACACACACACACACACACACACACACACAAATAAAAATAAAAAGATATAGAAAAATATCAGTTAATACTTACTAAGTGTGTTAAACATACTTGAAAGGCCTGTTTACTCTGCCAGTCATTTTGGTCATTTTTGTGCCTTACTGTTTTGATAAAATACTTGAGGGATCTAATTAATGTTTTCCTTTTTCCTCTTTCCAGCGTTGGACTCAAAGGCTAACAATTTGTCCAGTCTGTCTAAGAAATACCGCCAGGACGCGAAGTACCTGAACATGCGTTCCACCTACGCCAAACTTGCGGCCGTAGCTGTGTTCTTCATCATGCTGATAGTGTGTGTGCGGTTTTGGTGGCTGTGAGGCGGAGTGAGCGAGCCTAGTCACTGGGAAGGGAGAAGCTGGAACCCAGCAGGTGTGTGCTTTCAGGAAACTGAGCTCACAGGGCTGTGTGTTAGAATCCAGTGGAACTTCTGCCTCCGAAGACCTTGCAAGAAAAGACCTGTCCTGAAAATGAAAGCTGGCACCTTGTTTAAGGAAGCTTAACCCATGTGGAAGTCTCTTTGGGGGCAGAGGCTTTCTCTGGGGGCTAAGCCAAATGTATTAGGGAACAGTAGATTGTTTTGTTTCTTTCCCTCCAAGTACATTTGTAAGACAGAAGAACTGGGGCATTCTCTCTCTGATGGAGCCATCAGTGAAATTTAAGGTAGCCAACCCATGTTAGCAACACCCTGAAATTCCCTTCAAAGAAGGCTTCACTTTAATCGACATTCCTTTGTTGGTGACATTTGTGATTGACTTTCAAGTGAGACTCGAAGTATGTGAAGGTTGATTGCTTTGATGCACAGATCCTGTGTGTTGGCCACTGTAGGAAGTTGACCTTTGTTGTTTTCCTTTTGTATTTTGCTTATTGCACAGTTGCTTTGGGGTTAAATTAATCAGTTACATTAATATGCCCTGAAATTACATAGTATTGCTTGACTAAAAGGCTGGAATTTTTCTGTCATTTACTCTTTTTGTTTCTTATTTGTTTTTATTCTATTTTATTTTTTGTTTTGTTGAGACACGGTCTCTCTAACCTCAGCTGTCTTGGAACTCATGTAGACCAGGCCGGTCTTGAATTCACAGAGATCCGACTTCCTCTTCATTTACTCTTTAAGACTTAAATCCTCTCGGGACAGAATTGTTTTGGAGTGTGTGATCGCTATAGAGTGAGTGTAGCGTAGGGTAGTCAGAGGCCCTGCTTTATGAGAAGAAAGGCCCAGCCCAGAACTCCAGCTTTGTCCTGCCCCTGGCTCCCACTTTGTCCTCTATACTTTTCCCCATTCTTGGTTTTCTTTCCATCATAATTTGCTTAAATTCCTAGTTTCATCCCATAAATATCCTGTCAGGATATTCCCAAATTTCAAAATGTGGCATACTCAGCAGTGTGGTTAGTTAAATGTATCATCTTTGCCGATCAGCTACTCACTCACACATAAATACCCAAGTACGTTATAGAGAATGTCTCTGAGAGCCCCTCATTCCTGTTTCAGTTCTTGTAAATTCTGCAAGAATGTTCTAGGGACAGAGAACTCATAACAATGACTTCTATTAACCAATGAAAGTACATAAGACTTCTTTCCCCTTTTTGCTCAGGGATAATGGGGATTTCACCTTTTACCTTCTGAGGTAGAATTTTGTAAGTGGGAAGAATAGGCCTTTTGAATATTATCACAAGGGCCTACAATATAAGCTATAACTCCTGCAGATACTGCAAACATTTCTTTAAATTGTACTGGAAAACGAGCCAACTTCTTATTTCGTAACACCTTTGGAAAGACTTTTAGTAAGCAGTTTTATAACCCTAGAGATCATCACCGCTGCCCTATTCCTGGTGGAGGACAACAGTCTCCCTTATGAGAAGGCCGGTAGGGATGCTTATTGTATTCCTGATAATTACAGAACTAGAATAAATGTCTTCTATTATGAACGTAAATCTGCCAATTAGAGTTTTGTGCATGAAATACAAATGACTTTTTGTAGAGAATAAGTGCTTTAAGTCCCTAAAAGGCTTATCCCATAAATAATGATCTTGGCAATACAGGCCTTTGGAAGACTGGAAACCTAAGTAGTCGCACCTTAGTGTTTGGTGCTTCTCTAACAATGGAGGGTGGCAGCTCATTGTTGAGAGTTGCATGCTGCAACCTAATGGTCAGCAATGAAATAAATACTTCTAGAATGTTCCCTTCAGTGTGAAGTTTGTTGTCTAGTTAAATTATGTGCACATTTCCTCTTGGCGCCTTCTACCTCATCTCAGTGGGCACTGAAGTAAGGGTCTGGAGTAAATGATGAACAAAGAAACAGGTAAAGGTCGGGGCGATGGACAAAGAGAAAACAAGACATGGCCTCTGGTGTGTGGTTTTAATAGGTGGTAGCAGGAAGATCTGACTAGGCAAAAGATGTCCACAAACAAACAGGTGTCCCAAGTAGAAAGTAGACAATGGTGTGACATTGGTGAAGGCAAGTTAAATGACAGCTGGCTTGTTTCTAGAGAAGTAGAATAAGCACAGAGATGGTGGCCTGTGAAAGACACATCTGGTTCCCCTTAGCTCAGGATAAACATGAAGAGAACTAGACTGGCATTGCTTACCTGTTGAGGGGTGACCCTACTGTAGCTGTGCCGTAGGATGCGCTCAGAATTATAGTTTCAAACAATCGAGGCAACTATGATGTAGAAGATATACTGGATTGGAAGCTCAGAGGTGGAATTGAGGAGCCATCGGAGGGGAAGTAAGCAGACCAGTTTCGGGTGGTTTTCAAGAAAGGCCTGATCAGAGGTTTCAGATCAAAGAGTGTTGAAGTAAGTGTGCTTTCACCTTCCTACAAACAAGGAGACTTGCTCTGAGGTACAGAGAGTTCAACATTGTCCAAAGTCATGGCTAAAAAGTGTTGGAGCCAGGGCTGGAGAGATGGCTCAGTGGTTAAGAGCACTGGCTGCCCTTCCAGAGGTCTTGAGTTCAATTCCTAGCACCCACATAACAGCTCACAACTGTCTGTAACTCCAAGATCTGACACCCTCATGCGGTCAAGACACCAATGCACATAAAATAAAAATAAATAAATTTTTTTTAAAAAGTGTTGGAGCCAAGACTTGAACCAGCGTGGCTCTAGAGTCTACTTTCGTTGTTTGGTTTTTCAGGTAAGTAAGTGTGTGATTTCCTCATGGCATCTGCAGACATGAGAGTCAGTATAATTGTTCTCTTTTGTCCCTCTTCCTCAGAGTCTGTTCCTGAGTGCCACCGAGTAAAGTAAAATAAGGACTAAAAGTGTATTTTAACTTTAGCAACCAGAAATTTAGTAATACAAATAAAAGTCAGTCTCGAGAGCTGAGCACACAGGACAGATCACCATGGGTGTAGGCTTGACCCACTGTGGCTGAAAACAGCAGTGTCATCAGGAGAAGCTTTCTTGCTTATTACAACACTGAACTTCATTGCCTGCTTTATTAAAATGTCTCATGGTGTCAACGTTTAGAAATACTTGGCACATTGACACAGTCCTGGTTATTTTAATGTCTTACAGTGGTTCTTGAGCTTCCTGAAAACTCTTTGAAAAGCAGATAAAAGTGTTCGTCTATACTCCAGGAAATATGTGTGCATCCATCTCTGGCCAGGCAAGGTGACACCACTGTTCACGAAATCATGGCTAACTGTGGCCCAGGATCTTTCAGTTAACTCCAGATGGATAGTGTATAGGACTCCAAAGTTAGGTACCCAGAGCCCTTGAAAACTGTGATGAGTTGGACTACATTCTGAACTAACTTAGGGGTGAGATATGGTCTTCAAAGGTGACTGCACAAAATTATTTCTGTCAAATATTTTCCCATGATATATTCAGAATGGTTCTATTAAATATTTTGTTTTCAGTTCTAATTACTCCAATCACATATAAGGAGTTTAAAATTTATGTTTGTCTGTAAGAAGAAAAATATTTCCAGCACCCATGAGACAGAGTCAGGCAGATCTCTGCAAGTTCAGGGACAGCCTGGTTTACAGAAGTGAGTTCCAGGACAGCCAAGACTACACAGAGAAACCCTGTCTGGAAAAACAAAAAAACAAAAAAAAAAAAAAAAGGAAGAAAGTAGATGAACCGGGCCGGCAAGTTGGCTCCATGAGTAAAAACGCTTGCCATATTACAACCTGAGTTCACTCCCTGGTGAAAAGAGAATGGAATGTCCTCTGACCACACACATGCCGTGGCGCACACATACTCACACAGTAAACATGTTACAAAAAAATTAAAAGAGGTCTGGGCTGTGGTGGTGCAAACCTTTAATCCCAGCACTCAGGAGCCAGAGCCAGGTGGATCTCTGAGTTTGAGGCCAGCCTGGTCTACAGAGTGAGATCCAGGACAGCCAGAGCTATACAGAGAAACCCTGTCTCGAAAACAAAACAAAACAAAAAAAACCAAAAATTAAAAGATAATTTTTGTGCACACGGGATTTAATAAGAAACAGTAAAACCTCTCACAATTTAAATTCTCAACCTTAATAGAAATTTTCAATACTAAATCACGAGTGTTGTTGGCCACAAAACTAATGCTTTTGATTCTGTGTACTTAATACTACAGGCTGAGCCTGGTCAGCTAAGTTGTTTCAGATGGTTCAGCAGTATGCAAATAGCCAGGGTTGTAAAAATGTTACTGTTTTGTAATAGCACATTAGCCCACCGGACTAACCATCCATGTTTTAGCTTTGAAGAATTAGAATCAGACTTTGATATAGTAGCATACACTAGAATTTCTTCTGTGGTAGCTCTTTATTGATCACCAAGTCCTGGACATTTTAGACATACTATTATAAGTTTATACTTTTTTTGGGGGGGGGGGTTGCTTTTGCTCGCCTGAGGTTGCATAAGTAGCGCATTGAAATACTTGGGTGTGAGCCCAGGGCTGCAAGATTCCCTTCCATTCACTACACTCTCCTGCTTACTGACCCTAAGGGATGGTGCGGATGTGTTTGTCCATGTTTTCTTTGTCCTATTCAGTTCCTGTTGGCATGCTTACTTTGAAAGCTACATATGTTTAAGGTTTTCATTTGAGTTCTCTGCCTTCGTTCTTCTTGACGTTTGTTCCTGTGATATTGTTTACCCTTTTTCACCCTTGGCTTATGTTACATCTTTCCTTGTTGTGTTTGCTCCCTTTTAAAATTCAGTCTCAGCACCACCCCAGTGTTTTCTATACCTGATTCACTAGGGGGGTAACAAAGTGAAAATTTTAGAAGAAAAGGAAGAATCTCCGTTTTTCTTATATTCCTTTGTCCATTCACTTTTCATCCCTTGGCTTTGCTCAGCCATGGCTCAACCCCACGTTGTTTTTCGTTTTGTTTTTTTTTTTTTTTTGATAGAATGCTGTGGTATTGCTTCTTTGAGGGCTTTGAAACTTACTGTGCTTTACATTTACTGTTTTTAGCCCTGGTTTTTAATAAGGTCCTCTCTCTCTCTCTCTCTCTCTCTCTCTCTCTCTCTCTCTCTCTCTCTTAGTATTTTAGTTAACAGTGATAAACTCCTCTTTAAGGAATCCCTTTGGAGGAAAAAAAAATGTGAGCAAGTGGAAGACTTCAAGACACAGACTTCTCTGGTTTTCCATAGTGGGAGCTTCAGCTATTGCATGTATTGCTGCTAATTCTCAAGTTTGCTCATCTTCAAACAAGTTTGGAGACACTTTTTTTTTCCTGCTTATTGGATATCTGTTTTTAGTGTTCCATAAGTAATTATATGTAAAGCATGTACCCCACTGGCCTTGAAGATAGACCTGGTGTCCGATTCCTTTACCTGTACATGAAGTCTTGCCCGGCATCTGATCCCCTCTTGTTTGCCAACCTCAAATTCAACTGGAAACCCAACTGTTGTCCATAACCTCCAACCATTTCCTGTCCATTTCCTCCTTCCCCAGCGTTTTGCCTTGCTGTGAGCATTTGGTGACTAACACAGGCTCTTGCAGTAGCCACCTTACTGCTTTTCTTATACAGGTCTCTTCCAGTACTGTCGGAATACCACGAGTCTTCCAGAAGGATTAACTACACCTCATTGTCTACAGAGTGAAAGATCACACACTCCAGGTCACACCCTGGCTCCCATGCTGTTTTAGACTTCTCTCCTCACACTGTGGACATTTTTGTTTTGGTCACACCGTTTAGCCTAGGTGCTTGTCACCAAGCGTTTACCCCATGCCTTGGCTCACTCCAGTCCTTTGCTCCAGAATGACTTTCTGTGTGATTTCTTCTTTCCCTGCCCCCTGAGTTGGTTTCATATAGCCCACTTCATAGTGAGGCCTCCACCTCACTATGTAGCAGAGGATGGCTTTGAACTCCTGATCCTCTTGCCTCCACCGCCCATGTACTGGACTTGCAGGCATGTGTCTCCATGCCTGGTCTTTTCCCTTTAAGTCTGCTAAAGTTGTCATCTTTCTAAGACCCAGCTCATGTCCCCAGTATAAAGCCTGTCCAGTGTCCTCATACTCTTCCTCACAGACCTAGGAGAACTCTAGTTCCATCCTCCCACAGTAATGTGCTCACATTTCCAGCATGGGGAACCCAGCAACTCAAAAGTACTTGTCTCTTTCCCTAAATGTATGCCCTGTGAGTCCCTACAGAGAAACCAGTTCTCACTCGGGCCTTTGATCCTTGCCACTCAGCACAGTGGCTAATTGGCGGGACATACTCAGCACATATTTGCAGGGTCAGTACATGTAACTGTAAACTTTATGCACACTTCTGGGGAAATAATTTGAATGAAAACAACAGCAAAGTGGTATTAAAGGAACTGGGGCCGGGAGAGGCACATGAAAGGAACCAGAACAAGACACCAAGAAGGCGGATACATAGCGAGCACTTCGGAGCGGGGAGTTAACAAGCGAAATTGATTCTTTGGGACAGAAACAATTGAAAGGTAAAGTAGAGAAGTAGGGCGAATTAGGAGGGAAAGGAGACCAGCAGCCGTCTGTCAGGAGGCTTCCCGTGGACCATCACACTTACGATAGAGTTTACCTTGTGTAGATACTTTAATGGACTTTCATATCAGCGAATCATATAACAGTTTTTCGTCTGAAAAGGTGATTCCAGTGATACATACTTTGGCCAGTATGTCATATAATGTAAACATGTTTCCATAATGGGAGTGGTTTAAGACTTAGTTTTGACCTACAATGGCAGAATCCACATGGGGAGCAGTTTTCTCCTTGATGGTTGTGTAGGTGCTCAGTAAAGTCATTGGACTAGAATCAGATGCAAAGCAGTATGTCTTATCAAATACTGTGGTGAAATGGACATTACTGAAGAGAGAGATTTGTATGAAATTGTAACAGACATTGATTGCTTCTAACAAATGCAGCAGGTGAATTGGTAGAGAAAAAAAAAGCATTATGGGTCCATGGCATTACTTCTAGGTCCAGTTCACCATTCTAGCAGTAGGATTTTAGATAAATTGTATAGTACCGTGTGCCTCAGTTTCCACATGTGGGAATGCGAATGGCAATCTTTGCCTATTCATGGACTGTGAGTTTTGCAAATTTGAAGCAATCTATAAGTATACAATGATTCATCATCACGATTATAAATGTCCAAGAAGAGCACTGTGGCCTAGTACAGTGACCCATGCCTAGCACTGGAGGTAAAAGCAAGATTTGGGATTCTAGCCCAGCATTGGGCTACACGGGGAGACCATGTCTCCATCTACTGAGGACTGGTGATGTAGCCCTGTATCATCCACAGGGCTCTGACTTTGATACCTAGCACTTAATTTAAAAAAAAAAAAATCTGTGCAACTCGAGCATTCTTGCCTGTTTCCTCCGGAAACTGACACCTCTTTGGTGGTTATCTTACTGTTCTGGTTCCAAGTCCTGAGACGTAAACCATCCTCTGGTTCACATCTAAAACCATGAGTATTCCCAGCAGAGGGCAGCAAAACTCCAAAGTCTGCCACTTCCTCCACTGAGAGGAAAACCACTCTACTGTAGAGAACAGTGACAGTTAAGTACGCTGGCTGCTGTTCCAGAAGACCCGGGTTCGATTCTCAGCACCCACATGGCAGATCACAACTGTGACTACAGTTCCAGGGGCTCTGACCCCCCAAGGGTAACAGGCATGCTTGTGGAAAAACAATACATTTAAGGCCAGCCTTGACTACAGAGCAAATTTTAGTTTAGCCAGGGCTGCACGAAGAAAAAGAAAAATGACTGGCCAGTCTTCAAGCACTAGTAACCATGCTATCTCTGTCCCGGCAGCCTTGGGATTCTAAGCGTGTGTGACTAGCTTTTAATGGGTGTGTCCTGGAAATTAAACTTCGGTCCTCAAGCTTGAGCAAGCAAGCACTTTACTGACTGGTGTGTCTTCCCATCCCCCATCCCATGTTTCCACATTTTTAAAAAAAAAAAAAATTGTTATTTTACAGTGTTGGAGATCCGGTCCATGATCCTGTGTATTCTGGGCAAGTACTCCACCACCGAGCCCTACCAGAGCTTTTAGATGTAACTTAACATTTGGTTTGGTTCATTCGTTTTAATTTTACTTTGGGCTTTTTAAAGACAGGGTCTCACTGTAGCTCTGGCTATCTTGGAACTCCCTAGGTAGGTAGACCAAGCTAGCTCCCTCTGCCTCCTGAGTGCTGGGATTAAAGGCATGTGCCCCACATCTGGATGAGTTTTTAAATTTTAAAATTTTTGTAGGAGAACATTGAGATATTTAGCCCTGATTTTTTTTAACCCTTAGTGCCTCCCCGAGTCCGAAGGGTGATTCCCAGTGGTGTATGTACATATTGGCGCTGTCTCAGTGGCTCCAGTCATACAGAGAAATTCATTTTAAAACGTTCTTATGTTTTTAAATCTTAATCAGTGAATCATCTTGAAAAACATCAGCAACTGACTTCTGAACTACTCTCAGTAACGTTAAGGTTTACGTTCACAGAAATGCTGTCGTTTGATCATCGCTGAGGCCCCATGGGCTGCTTTATTCCTATTTTATAGATAAATTTTCTCATCTGTTCTCAGAATAGTCGTTCTCTGCTTGAGGAGGAAAGTTAGGGAAAAGCCTTCTATGTCAAGAGGACCCCAGGGGTAAGTAATTTCTCTCTTGTAGTAAGTACCAGAAGAGCCAATTTTCAGCGCGACCCTTTTCTGCCAGCTGTTAGGAGAGACGGGAGAGGAAGGCTTTCAGGCAGCTTTTCGGTTCCTTCTGCTTTTGCCCGTTCATTTCTGGCTTAGCTCTTTTGAAAAATACTGCCCTGGTTTCCACTCCACCCCCAGGTCAGAACCTTCTCTCCATTTCGGCCAAACCTCTTCCTGTTCTTGAGAATTGCATCACACTCTTGGCGTAGTCTAACTAGCATCCATGCCCACACTGGCACTGGAGAGCACCTAGGCTGCTGTCACTGGCTGAATCTTCTGAACATGGCATAAGTCCCTTCCTAACTTCAGCTCTACCTTTGGGGAAAATATATATATACTCTTGAGACTTTTGTTTATGCATAAGTCAGCTTCACTCCCACCGCATCCTGAAATGAGCAAAATATACAAGTTAGGGATAGTGTAAAGGGGAATTATGTGTAACACTAGTGAGCTGTGTTCCTTTGCCGTTTCTAATCTCAGGTCTCGTTCATTTGTCCATTCGGTAATGACATTGACTCACAGCATGTTCAAAGTGCTTTTCCTGAGAAGAGGAATGACAGCACCTCACCCTTAGCACTAGATCCAGTGAACACATCTGCCTTTATCTTTCTTCTGGACGTTAGCATTGGATGCTAAGGACCACATCCGCTTTGACACAGTTGCTGTTTTCCTTTGGTCCAGTTTCCCTGCACTGTTTTGTTTTTTCCTACCTTAAAGCATCAGCATCCTTTGCAGGCTCCTCTTCCTTTATAAGCTCCTGCACTGTACCAGCCCCTTCCTTCCTATCCTTCATGAGAAGTCTAGTGCTCCCATGGTACTCTCAGACCTATATATCAATAGTATCCAAATCTCAGCTTCCACAGAACTCCACATTTATATGTTCAGCTGCCACCCAGAACCCCATTTGAGAATTCTGAAACCTTATCAGCTAACTCACCCCCTCAAAGCTATTCTTCCTTCTCTGTGAGTTCAAGGACAGTCAAGGCTACACAGAAAAAACATGCCTTTAAAAAAAAAAAAGTAAAGCTATTCTTCCTGTAGTGCTATTCACCGAAATATACCAATGACCACTGGCTTAACTAGTAGTCTGGGATCCACCCTTGAGTATTTACTCTCCAGCTCCCATCAGCATCAAGTTTAACAAGACATCTCCCACATCCCCCATTTCTGCTGTCACCATCTGCTCGTGTGTGTGCCATCTGCATGGGCTTTGGGATCTACCTTTTGCCAGTCTCTTGCCTGCTGTTTTCCCGCCTCGCTTCCTACCAGCCTCCATGAAGCTGTGTGTGTGTGTGTGTGTGTGTGTGTGTGTCCCCGCTTCCTACCAGCCTCCATGAAGCTGTGTGTGTGTGTGTGTCTGTGTCTGTGTGTGTGTATGTGTGTGTGTCCCCGCTTCCTACCAGCCTTCATGATGCTGTGTGTGTGTGTGTGTACGTGCGTGTCCCCGCTTCCTACCAGCCTTCACGATGCTGTGAGTGTATGTGTGTGTGTGTGTATGTGTGTGTGCGTGTCCCCGCTTCCTACCAGCCTTCACGATGCTGTGAGTGTATGTGTGTGTGTGTGTGTATGTGTGTGTGCGTGTCCCCGCTTCCTACCAGCCTTCATGATGCTGTGTGTGTGTGTGTGTGTGTGCGCGCGCACACGCACGTGCGTGCATGTCCCTGCTTCCTACCAGCCTTCACGATGCTGTTTCCATCAATGCAGTTCTGGGAAATGCAACCTTATTTAAAGCCCTTTGGCTTCAAACTGTCCTCTGGATCTTGTCCGAAGTCACCAGCTCATAAACCCTCCCTTCAGCAGTAGCACTGGGCCACAGCTGGACCACCCCTGCTTCCTCTTCTAGACCTTCACTTTTCCCTTCTCTAACGCATTCTGCTACAGGGCCTCAAATGTATCCAGACTCAATTCTCACCTCAAATGTCATTGTTCTGAATCAGAACAGAACCTGGACACTGAATTTTTAAATAATTCTTATATTAAAAATCATAATTTAGCTGGGTGGTGGTGGCACACGCCTTTAATCCCAGCACAAGGGAGGCAGAGCCAGGCAGATCTCTGTGAGTTCGAGGCCAGCCTGGTCTACAGAGCGAGATCCAGGACAGGCACCAAAGCTACACAGAGAAACCCTGTCTCGAAACAAAACAATCATAATTTAAACTGGGTGTGGTGATACATGCCAGTCATTCCAGTACTTGGGAGGCAGGAGGGTTTGCTGGCTTGTGACTATCTTGGGGTACATAAGCAAATCTTGGCTCAAAAAAAAAAAAAAAAAAGGAAAGAAAAGAAAAAGAAACTCTCCCCATAATATACATGAAAATGTATTTAAACAAGCTAACTCGGGGTTGCTGTTAGCATAGCTGACTGTAGACTGGGAGGTGTTTTTAAATTACACTGGAAGACTCCCCTATGACTCATCACGACCTTCTGTCTTGGGGATTTTTCTTCTTTCCAGCTGCTTCCACCCCTCTTCTTCCTCACCTCTCCACCCTCACCCCCGGTTGCCCTACCCTTACCCGGAGATGGATCCAGTTGCATGCTGTGGTAGCTGTTGTGAGGCTGTGGTTTATTAGAACTGCTCAGACTGTAACAGGAAGACATTAAATTTGAAAGCCAAGAGAAGGAAGCACAAACCGATACCCACCACAAAGCTGCAGAGTGCCCAGCATGACCCAGGACGCACCTCCTGGTGAGGGAGCGAGAAGCCACAGAGTTTAATAAACCGTCAGTGCACCCTCGTCTACTTCCCCCGTACAGCCTCCTTGGCTCACCCTGAGTGTCTCTAGGCACTGGCCTTGACAGGTGGGCAGAAACAAAAGCCACCGGGGCTGGGGAGTTGTGGGGGAGGCTGGAGAAATGGCTCTGTGGTTAAGATCACTGACTGCTCTTGCAGAGGCCCACCCCCACAGGGTGGCTTGTGACCATCTGTAACTCCAGTTTCAGGGGATGATCCAGTGCCCTCTTCTGGCCTACACACACACACACACACACACACACACACACACACACACACACAAGCAAAACACTTATAAAATAATTATATTTTTTGGTTTTTCCAAGACAGGTATCCCCAGCTGCCTTGGAACTCACTCTGTAGACCAGGCTAGTCTCAAACTCAGAGATCTGCCTGCCTCTGCCTCGAAAGTATTGGGGTTAAAGGTGTGCACCACACTCACCCACCTCAAAATAAAAAATTTTGAAAAGAAAAGGCACCAGAAATGTAGAAACTAGAGGAAAGGTCTCTGAGGTAAATGACTGAACCATTCATCTCTATCACGCCATCTAGCCCAGTGGAGTCCTGTCCATCCTTGAGCCTGAAGGTCTGGGGAAAGTATTGGTTAATAGCTCTTTGCCTGTGTTGATTCCCGTGTCCTCTAGTGTACCTTTGCTATCTGTCTGCCTGAAAAGCTGCTTCTAGTAACGCACATACCCTTTTTAGAGGGCTGTATAACTAATGGGAACTCCCTATTGGAAGTTTTACAGTTATGTACTCCATTACACACTCAGTGTGAACACTTTACAGTTATGTACTCCATTACATACTCGGTGTGAACACTTGGCTGTCACTTCATTGGAGGGGGAAGAGAAAGTATGGAGACGGGAGAATCAAAGACATTTCGCCTCTGATTTTGCCACAGCCCACCTATTTATATCTCTTCCCTTTGCTATCGAAATTGATAATCCCTCCAAAGCCTGGATTATACAGGGGCACGAAAGGTGTGAGGTGTATAAACTTTAAACACAAGGGAGCCTGGGAAATCCCCAGGGCACAGCCTCCAAGCATCTTCTAATTCACCTCCCCAGATCCATTACCTCAGCATCAGGGAGATGAGAGCTGGGCTCTGCTTTGGGGGCTGAAGAGTTGGAACTCCGAGAATTGGAACAACACCCTCAGTGTGGAGGAAAGGTTGCTTGGCTAGAAGTGGGCACTTGAATCTTCACAGGGTGCCAAGCTCACACTTCAGAGGACAGAACAGGAAGTGCTGTTCTTGCCTCTAGGAGGACAACTTGCTTGTGCCTGACCCTGTCAAGTTCTGCACTCACCCTTTGCCTCACTCACTTCCTGTCCAAGAAGCAACCAGGGCTGACTTGAGGCTCACTGGGAAGGAGATGAGGTGTGCCCTGGGGTCTGTCACCTTATCTCACAGCATGTTATGTTCCGAGTTCGGTCACTTGACCCCAGGTCTTCCAAGACCCAGCTCATTTTTGAAACTAAAATGGAGGCATTTGGGGCACGGCATTAGGAGGAAAGGGAGAGATTTCTGGAGAAATGGGCTTGCTTTTCTCGTGTGGCCTCTTTACAAGCGGTAGAGATGTCTTAGTTTTAGCAACTCTGACAGTAGTGAGTTAGAAAGACTTAAATGAGAAAGAATCGAGTTTGTGATCAGATAACTGTCTGACTCTCCCCCACCCTCCCTCTTCCCGCTCCGCATGCCTCTCTTCCTGTCTTCCACCTTCCCATCTTCCCGTCGGGGAAGGAGGGACCGGGAATGAGAGGCACCTTGGAGCGCAGACAGTCCTGCAAGCCTCAGTCTGGGTGTGTGCCTAGGGTTTGCCCACTTGCTGCAATAGTCAAGGACATTCTTCAAGTTGTGTGTAAGAATTCGGACTGCTCCAAACTGCAGTATTGGGGGTGACTGTTACTGTCACAGATTGTGACCAGATGTGTGAGGACAGAGAGCTCTTGAGCTGTTCATTAGGAAACCTCACTATGGAAGGTGAGTTGGGTGGAGTGCATGAGCAGTATTTTTTATTTTTTTAAGATTTGTTTAGTGTGTATGTGTGTATGTGTGTGTGTGTGTGTGTGTGTGTGTGTACATGAATGAAGTGCCAGCCGAGGCCAGAAGAGGGCATTGGATCCACTGGCACTGGTGTCACAGGACAGCTGGGATCCATGTGATGTGGGTGCTTGGAACAGACCCTGGGAGTTCTGTAAGAGCAGCAAGTGTTCTTAACTGCTGACTCATCTCTACAGCTCCCCTGCATTTTTTCTTTTCCTTTTTGAAATGAGAGTTTGCCTTTCCTCTCTTGAGATCTTAATGAGTCACCCCCTACCTAAGTTTGTCACTCTCTTCGGGTCGGGGCAGGGAGGGTTGATTTTCTATTAGAATTAAAATCATAGGCACAATGTGGCTTTTACTAATGTTAAAATTGCATGTGGCCTTTACACGTGTTACATTTCTAACTATGACCATCTAGTTACTACACAGATGAGTAAACCCTAGTCACAGCTGTTCTGTCTGTCTCTTCTACCCAGTATCAGAGGGCTGGCAGAGAAAGCCAGACTTTGATTGGGAGGGGCTGAGACATTCAAGGAAGAGACTCGTGTGATGTGATTTGTGTCCTGACGTGCTCTGAACTTTTAAGGAGCTGACTGTGTGTGTGTGTGTGTAACTAGATACAATGAGGCAATGAGATATAATAATATCATTATATTCTTTAACTTGTCCTCTCTTCTGATCGGGGCAGGGAGTCTTGTGTGTTGCTTGTATTGTGTGGGGAGTGCGTCCTGAGCCACAGGAGGATGCTGGTGTCTTTTTCTATTATTCTCTTCCTTGTTGCCTTGAGATGGTCTTTTTTTGTTTTTTGTTTTTTTTTTTTTTTGATTTTTCCAAACAGGATTTCTCTGTGTAGCTTTGGTACCTGTCCTGGATGTAGACCAGGCTGGCCTTGAACTCACAGAGATCCACCTGGTTCTGCCTCCCGAGTGCTGGGATTAAAGGCGTGCGCCACCACCGCCCACCTTGAGATGATCTTTTACTCAGCAAGACTCTCACCATCTTGCCTAGGTGGACTGGCCAAGGAACTCTAGGGCTTCCTCTGTCTCCACTCCCCAGTGCTAGGGTTACACACATATTCAGATGTGCCCTGCTTTTTTTGTTTGGCTGGCTGGTTTGGTTTAGTTTTTTGAGACAGGGCCTCACTTTGTAGCCCTCAGTGCCCTGGAACTGTGCTGTAGACCAGGCTGGCCTCAAATTCAGAGATCCAGCTGCCTCTCCCTTTGGAGTGCTGGAATTAAAAGTGTGAGCCACCATGCAGGCTCCATGCCCTGCTCTTTATGTGGGTGCTGGGGAACGCTCATCTCCATGCTTATACAGGAAGTTCTGTTACCCACTGAGCCGTCTTCCCCGCCTCTTCCTCCTGTAATCTTATTTCTTAAAATTATTCATTGAAATCAACAGTCACATTGGGTTAGTTACTGTTGTGTTGCTGTGAAATAACACCATGACCAAGGCAACTGATAAGGAAGGCAGTTTAATTGGGGGCTTGCTTGCAATTTCAGAGGGTTAGTCCATGACCATCATGGCAGGGAGTACGGCAGCAGGCAATCAGGCATGGCGCTGGAGCAGTAGCAGAGAGCTCACATCTGATCTATAGATTTTAGGCAGAGGAAGAGAGAGCCTGGGCCTGGCATGAGCTGTTGAAACCTCAAAGCCCAACCCCAGTGACACACCTCCTCCAACAAAGCCACACCTCCTAATCCTTCCCAAATAGTTCCACTAACTGGGGACCACGCATTCAAACACAAGAGCTTATGGGGGCCATGCTCATTCAAGCTACCACATACATGTAAAATCAAATCTGTCTCTAATTTGGGGCTTAATTGTTTTTAAAGTTACTGCCACATCCAGCATGGCTCCACAGATGGACCCATGGGCACACAGAAAAGCTGGGTTGAGTAGACTGAGATCTCTGGTGGCGAAACTGCAACACCCCACCAGAAGCTCAGCATGTTTATTATATAGAGTTGAACAAAGAGTCAGGGCTATTACAGAGATAAACAGCGAGGCAGGGGTTATGGTATGCAGCTGGATCAAGGAGACAAGTGTAGGTAATCTCAGTAGGAGCAGTCTCTGTAGGGAGCAGTCTTCAGGCCGTGAAGATGAGGGGAAAAAACTATGGTGGATGTTTTCTTCACATGCTACCAATATCCACACATGGACCAAACTTTGCCATTGCCTCTGAACTTCACTTAGGGTGGAGAAGGTTTGGCTATTCCTTCATGAGCCTGAGGCTCTGAGGTCCCTGACGTGGCCATACCCATTTTAACAGCACACATTCAGGGCTCACTAGGGCTTCCTTGGTTCCCTATTACCATGGGTAACACACACACACACACACACACACACACACACACACACATACACACATACACACACAAGTGTGCTCGTGCAATTGAGATCCAAGGAACTGATTACATGCTTGAATTTCTGCTTAAATGAAGAAGCAGTTTCTTAGAAAGTTACCAGATGTTAATCTGCAATTTTATTTGTAGAAAGGGTTAATCTCTTATCTTTTGCGGCTATTTTCTGAACTGCAGCATCATTTTCCTTTGATAAAATTTGCTAATATCAATCAGAATCTCTTTTGCCAACTGACTGCAATGCCTGCATCCTCTTGCTGAATGCTTGCTGTGAGCCGAGCAATGACTTTCTACACACTTACTCAGCAGCTCAGCTAAATCTTCCCTCTTCAATGGCTCACTTTGAAGGCATCTGAAGATTCTGCTCCCTGTCTCCTCCCTCCCGATTCTCACCTGGTTTAGCAGCCCTGAGGTGATTTGTGACTTCATTTCTGGAAGCAGCTCTGATGGGACCTCATTCCTAGCCCTTAGTTCTACTCTCCATCCCATCTTCTTCCTCTTCCTCTGGCCCTTCTCCCCCTCAGCCTTCACCACCAGCAACCCCTTAGGCCAGTCCCATAGCATGCTCCTTCATGCATCACATGAGCAAATTTCTTGAGGGCAGTCAACCAAACAATCTGCTGTCTCTTTTCAAGAGTCAAGAAGAAGCCGCTCTCTAAACACATCTTTATTGAGATGTGATTTATATACTACAAAGCTGACGTGTTTGAAGCCTGCAGTTCCGTTTTCGGTAGGTTAGAGAGCAGTCCCTCCATGACCCTAATTAACTTTAGACATTTCCTTCATTCTGAAGAGAAACCGCCATCTGTTCACGGTGACTTGTTATTCCTGTGCCCTGTCCCAGCCCTGTGCTCCCTTCAATCCTAGAGGATGGCTACAGTCTGCGCACCATTTGCGTTCAACTGGTTCTGATGTTGTATGTAAGTGGTGTGACACTGCATGTCATCTTTAGTTTCTGGCTTCTTTTACCCGCCATGTGATTCACCCATGTGATAGCATCTGTCTGAACTTAATTCCTTTTTGCTGCTGAATAACATTATACTGGACTGATATGTCACACTTTAGCTGTTCATCGGCTTATGGACAGCTAGGTTGTTTCCACTCTGCAGACTCTTGTACAGACATGTTTTCATTGCTCTTGGGCACACACCTAGGACTGGAATTGCTAGGTCATGGTAACTCCATTTTCAGTGTTCAGAGGGATGTGTCAAGCTTTTCCAAAGTGGTTGCTTCCCTTTTATTTTCCCACCAGCAGCACATAAGGTTTCCACCTCCTCCCTCTCCTCACCAGTTTCTCTGGGAGGTCGTAGTCACAGTGGTGAGCAGAACTATCTGGACACACTTTTGCTTTATGTCACCAAAAGACTTCTCAGGCGCCATTAGCCGCTTCTGTAATTACTTTGGAATAAAATTATAGTCTTTTGTCCATTTTTATTTGTATTTATTTATTTATTTATTCTGTGGCTAGGGATTAAACCCATGGCCTGGAGCACTCTACTTATTCATTCTACCACTGAGCTGCATCCCTCACCCACTGTCCTTCTAAAAATTCGATTACGTGTCTTTTCACTATTGAATTATGAATATTCTAAGCGCAAACCCCATATCTGGCATGGAATTCCCTAAGTAGACCAGGTTAGCCTCTGGCCACCTGCCTCTGCTTCCTGAGTGCTGGAGTTAAAGGTGTACTCCACCACACCGGGCTCCTCCGTTGTCTTGATTGTGTCCTTTAAAGCACAAATGTGTTAAATTTTGATGAAGTTCAAGCTATCATCTGTTAGTTTATCTTTCCTATCAGTTTGTGTTTTAATGTCAGAGCCAAGATAATCACCTGACTGAAGGTCACTTAGTATTCCCAGTTCTAGCTCAGATATCTAGGCCTACGGTCCACTGGAAGCTTATTGTTGTATGTGATATTAAGCGGCCGTCCGGATAGATTCTTTTGTATATGGATATCCAGTTGTTTCAGTGACTTTTCATTTGTTTCAAAGACCATCCCCCACCCTGTTGAATTCTCTTGGCGCCTCTGTCAACATTCAGTTGAGCATAACTGTTAGGGCTTGTGTTTCTGTCCTCTGATCTATGGCTGTCCACACCGCTAGGCTGGCACTGCTGTAGCGGTGCAGTAAGTTTTCACATTGGCAAGCCTGAGTCTAGCGGCTTGGTCCCTCCCCCTTCGGAGTCTCCAGCATTTCCCTATGAATTTTAACATTAGCACTAGTCACAGACCCGCCCTAGAATTCATCAGAAGACCCCTGCTGCTCATAATGGAAGCATGCCCCTCATACCTAGTGTAAAATTAGAAAAGGAAGGCTGAGCAGGGATGCTTTAGAGTCGAAGGGAAGACAGGTTCTTTGAAAGGAGCTCAAACTGATGGAGGATGAGAAGAAAAGAGCCAAAAAGTTTAGTAAACCTCCCGCTCTGGAGAGGAATGTTTGTTCAGAGAGGGCAGTTTGAGCTAGCACCAGGGGATATTGTGAAAGATAATTGAAATGGTAAAGTCCATTGATCTCCTCAGAAGGCAAGAAAGTCTGAGTAAGCTGTGCTCTTCGTTTGTTGATTGTTACAGAAGAGTCTCCTCAACTGAGGGAAGCAGCTGGCGCTTGCTTTCTGCAGCTGAAAAGCAAGGAACAAATAATAAAGAAATGTCCTCTGCCTTTTCCTGCCTCCCTCGGTGGCCGCTCTGACCTCTGGCCTGCTTTGTTACAAACCTGCCCCCTTTATATGTTCCCCAAGCAAGGGAGAGGAGAGGAAGAAAAAAAGAAGCCAGAGAAAGAGAGAGGGACCCAGAGAGAGACAAGAGAGAAAGAAAAGAGAGGGAGAGAAAGAAAGAAATTAGAGGTGCTAGGAGAGGATTCTGGACCTTTAAAAATTAAGGGTCCAGAGCTGGGCGGTGGTGGCGCACGCCTTTAATCCCAGCACTCGGGAGGCAGAGCCAGGCGGATCTCTGTGAGTTCGAGGCCAGCCTGGTCTACAGAGTGAGATCCAGGACAGGAACCAAAACTACACAGAGAAACCCTGTCTCAAAAAAACCAAACCAAACCAAACAAAACAAAAATTAGGGGTCCTGGGTAAGCGAGATGGCACAATAGGTAAAATCACTTACCAGGAAGTCTGGCGAGCCAAGTTCAATCACCAGAACCCCAAAAAGGGTAAAAAGGGAGGACCAATTCCACAGAGTTGTCCTCTGACTTCCACGTGAGTCCTGTGGTGTGAGCCAATGCCCCCATCCACAATCACACACACCCACACACACACACGAACTAAGGATCCCTAACTCCGCTATGTAACATAACAAAATGTAGCTAGCATCACACAGATGACACCCTTTGACTATCTAATCCTACTTCTGGGTATTTATCCCAAAGAAATAAGATATGCAGAAAGGGGGGGCAAGGATATTGATGACGGATTCTCTATGATCACGCGAGGCCGGAACACCCACATTTCCAAAACAGGAGCAAGTTACCATGGCACCATGGACACCATGGCAGGTAGAAATTGTAGGTAGTAATACTGGGTTCTCAGAAGACGAAAACAGAACTTGAACTGCATCTGTGTCCACTGCTCAGGGCCCATATTCAGCATCACCCTCACTGGATTAATTGCAGTGGGCTCTGTTTAGGTGGAAGCCCCACCTCTCTCTCTCTCTCTCTCTCTCTCTCTCTCTCTCTCTCTCTCTCTCTCCTGACCGCACCCCTGAAACAGCCCACCAAAAGGTGGCTCCTCTCCCTGAGATGCTGGAGACCTTGCCTACCAAGTATTTCAGGTCCAGCCCATGGACCTTCCCCTGAGACCAGCCGGAAATGCTTTGCTCGGATTAAACCTGGACTTTTAATTCAGCCTGATCTGATTTATTGCATGGGCGGAGAAACCCAATATCAGGGTACAGAAACCTTTCAGGCTCCCAACTAGTGTTCCTGCTTCCTCTTGTTCCCCGCTCTCACTCAGCACGCTTAGTAATCCTCTAGAAAGTGTGAGTGTACCTGTCTTCTGCCCCAAAGCCTCCCTGACTCCCGTCTCATTCGGGAGAAGAGCTGATGTTATTCCCTCAGACGAGGCCCTACGCCGCCTGGCCTCCATCGCCGTCCACCTCCTGTGTCCACTGTCCTGCACACTCTGCTCTGCTTCTTCCTTGACTTTAAATGCACCCTTCCCTCACGCCAGCCCCTCAGTCAGCCCCTCCTCCCAGATGTCCGTGGGTTTGTTCTCTCAGGCACCTTCAGATCTTCATTCTCAAGCCCCATGGAAAACTTCCTTTTGTGAAATCGCTGTCTTTCCCTAGCCCCAGATCCCAGGATTCCCTACTCCTTCTTCTGTTTCATTCTTCCGTGGCATCTCTCGCTTCACGGGGCTTATTTTAGGGGCTACTGCCTGCTCCCCCAGAAAAGGGGCTTGTGTTTGTTGGTCACTGCCACGTCATCAGTATCTCAGCTGTGCCTGGCAAATGAGCTTTCTAAGAAGTATTTATTAAATGACTGCAACTACAAAAGTAAAAATTAGGAAATGAGGCCACCATTTTGAAAGTTGAAAAGTATAAACTATTAAGTGTGATGTGCAAGGAGCTCTAGAGTGGAAGAAATGTGGATTCCAGTCCTGATGCTACCACTTCCCAGTTGGGCAAACTTGGACGACTGTACCGAACCTCTCAACTCCATCATCTGCGAAGTAAGAATAACAATGTCTCCCTCACAACACTGTTGTGAAGATGAGGTGAGGAATGGACACAAGGGCCTGGCGCATGGTAGGCACTGTGTGAGCATCAGGCTTCTCTTCTGAAGACTGTCCGTCGGGTGAAACCGCGAAACTGGAAGTAAGTGGGTACTTCAGATGCGGGGGTCACACATTTCCACTTTACCATTTCATACACGAGTCCTCCCTAGGCGTGGAATTCATACAGTGTAGACTAGGACAAAGGAAACCTGGGTGCCGGTTCACCTTGACACGAACTCTGTGACAGTTAAGTCCCTACCTCACTGGCCTGTTTCCATATTATTAAAAGCAAGAGGTTGTATTTAGGGACTTTTAAGACTCAAGATTCCATAATTCAGAAAGGCAAGTCATTCCACCTGGCTGTGCCCTACTTCAGTCCAGCCTTCCTCAGACATGCAGACCAGATGGTTCTAATCTTAGACATAAAAGACTCTATTCTTTGGTATTTGAGAGCCAAAAGAAACTAGAGAACTTTAAAAAAAAATCGAGTAAATGAACTTTTCCTTTTTTCTCATTTCTACATAGCTGCAAAGATAGTGTTCAACTTAAATCATGAAAGAAAAGCAGATATTACATACCTTTGGGTTAGGACCAGCTATGTGAATCTATAACCATGAAGGAAAGCGTTATTATTATTATTATTATTTTATTTTATTTTATTTTATTTTTTTAAAGCAACACCCAAGAAGTAGATGCTGGCAGTTCTCAACTGTAGCTACAACCCGCACAGTCATGGCTGGGCGCCACGCGCAGTGGGGAGCGGCTGGGAGTGAGCAGGGCTCACTTCTTCCCTGCTGTGGAAAGCTCCCCAGCCGCCCTCAGCAGGTTAGCAGCCCCGGCTGTGCTTCACTGAAGCGGGAGGGGAAGGCGGTGCCAGCTGCC
Organism: Peromyscus attwateri; assembly: GCA_902168425.1. Taxonomy (NCBI): domain Eukaryota; kingdom Metazoa; phylum Chordata; class Mammalia; order Rodentia; family Cricetidae; genus Peromyscus; species Peromyscus attwateri. Next base: position 28,698 of record CABHPP010144206.1, on the reverse strand, counting down.
CAGGGCAACTGACCACAGAGCGTTCAAAAAAAAAATGCCCCATTGGTGGCAAGGCCCCTGACTTTACTCAGCTGAAAACCGAGGAGGATCTCATCTGGGAAGGGTCAGCTCCGAAATGACAGCATTGCCCAAAGTAAACAAAGGGAGCAACCACAACCCAAACCTCGGCTGTGTTTCTTTACAATTCCCAGCCCAGCCCACCGGAGCTCTGGCGGAGGGCCCCACCCATTGCCTCTGATGCCCCATGAGGCCTTGTCTGAGTAAGTTTAGCTGACCCGAGAGCTCAGCTTGTGCACATGCCTGCCCTGCCCTCTCCCCTAAGTGCAGAGCTGTTGAGATTGGGGTTTGAGCGCTGCAGGCAGGAAGACTGACTCACTCACTCATCAGGACCACGTGAGGTGAGGAAAGGCTGCTAAGTGAGGTTCAGAGGAAGTTTGGGGTCAGACTGGTCCATTTCTTCCTGATCCACTCAGTACTCAGGTCATTGTGCACTGTTCCAGAGAACTAGAATGAAGTGAAGGAGTTAACGTTGAGATTCTCTGTCAGCCTGCTTTCTTATAGAACCCAGGACCACCAGCCCAGGGATGACACCACTCACAATGGGCTGGGCCCTCCCCCATCAATCACTAATTAAGAAAATGCCCTTCAGACTTGCTTACAGACAGATCTTTGGAAAGCATTTTCTTAATTAAGCTCCCTCCTCTCTGATGACTCTAGCTTGTATCAAGTTCTCATAAAAACTAGCCAGGACGATATCTCCATTATAATATCATGGTAGGTAGGAAGAAGACCCTGGCATGTGCTGGTGTCCTTTGGAAGCTGTGACATGTGACAGGCCACCCCAGCTTTCCCAGCTCCTGCCCTCAGACCCTGCCTGGCTCCACTAGACAGGACAGGGCCCTGTGCCTGCTGGCGGCGGCGGTGGTGGACAATGGACGTGGCCCAGGTGCAGCAAGAAGAGTGAGCAGGGAGGAAAAGTCAGGGAGAGGCTGGCAGCAAAGAGCCACCAGTTGCCCCTCTGGTGCCGCACAGGACTGGAGACTAGCTCCTCGGCTTTGGGGGAATGTCAGAAGAGTCGTGAAAGCGAGATGAGAATGTGTGGAGCCAAAACGGAGGTGCCTGCGAGATACGTGAACAATAACTTTGCCACAAACCAGAAGTTAAACCTCTCCAAAGTGTGTGGTAGAAAAAGGTATCAACCAATGGTCGTCTGGACTATGTTTGGCTCCCTGATAATCTCAGGCAGAAATTAGAGATCACTGCTGCAGCCCAAGATGCTTGCCTTGAAGGTTTGGGCAGAGGATGCTGTGGCATGGGCTGCAAGGCCCCACGTGGCCTCCTTGAAACAGTGATCTTGGCCCTCGATCAATGGTTCCTAGCTAGAGCTGGATTGTCCTGGAAGTTGGCCAAGATGATTGAAGCCAGCGGAAAGGAGCAAAAAAAGAAAAAAAAAATGTCAAGAAAATATTGCAGGGTAGTGAGGAAACACTGGACCAAAGCAAGACTGGAAATGAGCTGGACAAACTCCAAACTCTGCATCTCCATGGCTGATGTCAAATACTCTTCAGATCTCCATCTCCTTTCAGCCTTGTTGATTGCAACACACGTCTTTCTCTTGGGCTAACTTCTTGTTAGCAACTTTCCTCGGCAGGTATCCCATGACTCTGGCATTTTGGGATATCCAAGGCAATCCAGGCTTCACGCAATGACCTTTCTGGGCCTCCATGCCAGGACACCCCTGCCACATGGCTGGCCTCAGCAGCTTTCCTTAGTAATAGAGGGAGATTCCATAACCCCTGTTGTCTATCTTTGATTCTAGACCCAGAACCATGTAGCTGAAGCTGCCAAGTTCTGCTGCTTGCTGGGGCTGGAGCATGGCCCCCTCATTCAATTACATCTTTGCCAGCTTTCTGTTTTCCATGGTTTCCTTCACTGCCTAAGCTTGGCTGTCCTGAAAGTTGATCTGCAGACCAGGCTGGCCTCAGCCTCAGAGATCCACTGGCCTCTGTCTTCCCAGTGTCGCTAAAGGCATACATCACCACACCTAGCTCTAAACTTTTCTTTAATTCCTTTTCACAAGTTAGAAACTTAGCTGGGTGGGATCTTGCCATGAGGTCATCATTCCATTTCTTAATCCGTTTAGCTCCTTGAACCAAGACTTAGCTCCATTCCACTTCCTGGTGCTCCTTGTCTCTTCAAATTGTACGTTTTATATTTTTACTTTCTCAACTTGCTCATTTTCATTTTAAATCTTCATTAGAGTAAACATTAATAACCACATGACAGAGTCTATACTAGGCTGTTTTGAGATTTCCTCTGTCAGTGGAATTAATCCAAATCTCTTCACTTTAGCCTCAGGCATGTAGTGGGTACCTGTTCCATCTATGCCCTTGCAGTACCAGCCCCTTGGGCATGGCCTCGGGGGCTAGCTTAAGCTGAGAAGCACATACACCTGGCCCCCTCTCTCCCTCATGGATAGGGCTGGAGATGGAGCAATAAAGTTTAGACTCAGGATTCTCATTTGGAAAAGAAAAAAGGGGAATAGGTAGGATACGATATTAAGGTAGATTATTATATCTAATTTACATTAATTTAGCAAACTATCAGCCTTAGCTAATTTGCACTGGTATGGATTCTTTTTTTTTTTATTTTTTTATTTTATTTATTTTTTTTTGGTTTTTCAAGACAGGGTTTCTCTGTGTAGTTTTGGTGCCTGTCCTGGATCTCACTCTGTAGACCAGGCTGACCTTGAACTCACAGAGATTCACTTGCCTCTGCCTCCCGAGTGCTGGGATTAGAGGTGTGCGCCACCACCACCCAGCAAATTGGATTCTTGTATATTGATACAAATGTAAACTATTTTTCTATCCCTATTTAAGGTAATTTGTATACTGATACAAATTCAAAAGTATAATTGTCATATTATACATATGTTCCTACTCATATTTGAAATATTTTATATATTGATACAAATGTAAAATTATATTTGTCATATTGTGTGTATGTTCTACCTCTGTTTAGGATATTTTGCATATTGATACATATTAAGGATATTGTTGTCACATTACACTATACATTTTTACCTCTGATTAAGATATCTTATATATTGTCACAATTTTTAGGTCATTGTCCTTATACTATACATCTGTTTATAAATTATTTACCTTGATAATGTGAAACCTTAGTCCTTAGGTTATTTAGGTAGATAAGACTTGCAGATTAATAGTCACCCATGCTTGTCATATCTATAGTTATGTTAGTTAGGTTTTCCAGATTTACAGAAATATATGTCAGATGGATAGGTAATCTTCAAACACTTCATAGACCTAGAGAATATAGCATTTAAATGTTTTGATAACTTAGAATTCTGTTGACTCAAGACACAGTTGCTCCTGGCAGCACTGATCTACTCCCGAGAGAATGTTGGGCTTCAAAGATACTTTCTATGGAAGTTTGTCTTCCTCTTGGCAAAAAAAAAAAAAAAAAATGGCCTGCTGGGCAAAGAACTGCCCTTGTCTCAGCTGCTGACAGTAAGCTCCCTGTTCTTTCCAGATGAGCAGGACACAAGGAAAACTGACTGCTGAACCTTGCCAAGACGGGGTAGAATGGTCTTTCAAAATTCCTACTTCTAAAAATGGTCTGTCAGATATTCTAGGTCTGTAGCCAAAATGGATGCCCCAACAGTGCTGAGAAACTTTAGGTGACTGTCCAGGCTGTCAGCTGTCTCTGTCTACTCTTGCAATTCTTCGGAAGTTGCTTGTTTGCACTTCCTGTTTTCTCAGGTAATATTTTCCTTCTCAGGTCTTTGATGGGGTTGAAGACTAGATAATTACAATTATAATCCTCTTGTATCTTAGCTAAGAACATTTTAGGTACTAAAGTTAAATTCTTCAGTATAGGACAGCTATTGGAATAATCTCTGTAACTTGCCATTTACTTATGGTCGGGCCATTTCTGGACATTTAATGTGTGTTTCTTGTTTGATGTTGTTCTTGTTGGTTGTATTTCTGTTTTGTCTATGTTATTACCTTTCCCCTTTCCTGGACAATACTTGATAATCATTGCAATTGTATATAGTTTTGTATTAGGTTAGAACTTTCTTATTTAGACAAAAAGGGGAGATATAGTGGGTACCTGTTCCACCTATGACCTTGAAGTATCAGCTCCTAGGGCATGGCCTCGGGGGCTAGTTTAAGCTGAGGGGCATGTATGCCTGGCCCCCTATCTCCCTCATGGACTTAGATGGTGCTGACTGACTTAGGTGGCAGAAGCAGCGTGGGACAGGGCATCAGCCTTCCAGGACTCTGTGGCGATTTTGCCTACCTGGTTTAGTGAGCTGTTCTCTCCAATATAATTTCTATATAAATAGTTTCTAAATAAATAGTTCCTTTATCAGTATCTATGGATTATCTGCTATACAGGCAGACTCTTCATACTCTTCTTCAGACTCTTCACCAAAATATCACAAGAATGATCTCTAGGTAACATACTAAAATTCTTCTCTTCTGAAATCTCTTGATCGAAGCCCCAAAGTTCGAATCACCCTCAGCATCATTGTCTTCCATGCTTCTACCAGTATGGCCCATTAAGCAATGCTTAAGCCATTGCATTGCTTTCCTAACCCAAAGAACTAAAGTCCAATTCCTCTAAACAAAAAACATGGTCAGGCCTATCACAACAACACCTCAGTCCCTGGTCCAACTTCTGTCTTAGTTAGGGTTCCTATTTCTGTGAAGAGACACCATGACCACAGCAACTTTTATAAAGGAAAACATTTAATCAGAGCTAGCTTACAATTTCAGAGGTTTAGTCCATTATCATCATGGTGGGACATGGCGGTGTGCAGGCAGACATGGTGCTGGGGAAGAGCTGAGAGTTCTATATCTTGATCCACAGGCAGTAGAAGGAAAAACTGTCACCCTGGCCAGACTTGACCTTATAAGACCTCAAAGCTTACCTCCACAGTGACACATTTCCTCCAACAAGGCCACACCTCCTAATCACACCACTCCCTATGGGCCAAGCATTCTAACACATGTGTCTATGGGGGCCATTCCTATTCAAACCACCACAGGGAGCTTATGTACTCACATGGAAAATACTATGTGGAAAAAAAATGTCTTTAGAGTATGAATCCTATTCAAACTACTGTACAGAAGTACAGAAGTATAGTTCTGGACAGAGGATGTTAGGATTGTAAAGGAATTACCTTCTGAGGTGAAAAGTTTAGTTCCACTTAAAAGAGATACATATTAATCATGATTTTAAAATCATTGCTTGTTTCTGGAAGCATTGCTGATTTCTCTCCAGAGCATTGTATTCATGAGTAAAGTCCATTTGCATTGTTCCTACTTCAGTCTTGTGAAGGACAACCGGTACAGCTGGCTTCATACAGACTTCTCGTCATTTTGACCATGCCACACACCACCATGCCACACACCACCTCCTGGAGAGAATAACTGTGTGCGTCAAGCACGGCCATCTTATTAAATGAGTTACTAAGAAGAGTGACATGAGCTGAAGCTGGCAGTGAAAATGCCATGTGCTGTTGATACTGTGGGTTAGGTTTTTTCTCCTAGACTCACTGGAGCAGTGAAACCGTGAAATGTCACCAGGTAATTTCCTGATGCCACAGATACTGATTTTATTTTTGTTCTGTTTGTAACTAATATGGTAGCGATATCCTGTTACTTTTTAGTCACACAGATTCAAAGTGAAAATTAAAAATTCAAATGTATGAAGTCATATACTTCATAAATGATGATTTAAATTTAGAAAACGTTTTATGGGTATAGTAGTGAGTTTAGGAGCCGGATGAAATGGCAGTTAGAAGCATAGAGCTGAGGAGCTTTTAATGGTGAAACAGACTTCACGTTGTTAAACATGGTTTTTCTATATTCTTTTTTTTTTTTTTTTGAGACAGGGTTTCTCTGTGTAGCTCTGGCTGTCCTGGAACTCCCTCTGTAGACCAGGCTGGCCTCAAACTCAGAGATCCACCTACCTCTGCCTCCCGAGTGCTGGAATTAAAGGCGTGTGCCACCACCGCCCCTTGAACAGGGCTTTTCTAAATGCATGGTCCAGTAGCTTTAGTTGTTGTAGTATTTAATGGCTTATTAATGTTTTCCGCACTTCTGGTAATGAATTTTAAGTTACAGTACTTGTCACATAGTCTTAGTAAAATCGAAGCTAAATATTGATGTAAATTTGATACTTTTTATTAAAAAATATTATCTTGGTAATTTTGTGAGAGGATCCATAGGATACACTGAGCACAGAAAACTCAAAAACATTAGAAATTGTTAATGGCCCGGGGATAATTATTGTCCTTCTACAGATGAGAAAATTAGGCTCAGAAAGTTTAAAGATGATGATGGTCATGTAAGGACTAGGAAGAGTTAGAACTCTAAAGCCTCCCAAGTCCATGGCAAGGGCATTTACTGCCTCCTCACTGCCTGAGACACACAGGGTGGCTCTGGGCCATCAGATAAGGGTGTGTTCTTCATTAAGCCAACACATGCTGGAGGGCAGGAAGTGGATGCCTCAGGGGTGAGGTCGCTCTTTGTGTGCAGCATTTTTTTCTCCTTTCTGTTCTTTTCTTTCTTTCTTTCTTTCTTTCTTTCTTTCTTTCTTTCTTTCTTTCTCTCTCTCTCTCTCTCTCTCTCTCTCTCTCTCTCTCTCTCTCTCTTCCTTCCTTCCTTCCTTCCTTTCTTTCATTTGTTTCTTTCTTTGCTTTGTTTTGTTTTTGTAAACCAAGCAGCCAGCAAAGGCTAATCAGATACCAGTCAAGGGAATTAAGGCTGCGACTAATCTCCACCACAGACCAAAGGGTGCTGACTGGTCCCAGGGGTAGGTCTGTGATGCTCAGGAGTGCTCAGTCTTCCTTCTCTGGGACTATTTTCTACTTTCTTGATGCTAAGAATGTGTTGCTTACTTTGATGTTAGAGCCTTCTTCACTCTCCCTGGCACTGCACTTTTAGAGGATTTATCTGATTCCCCTAGGAAGAGTGAGCTCCAAAGTAGGGCACCTCAAGTGATGAACTGAGTGAACTCCAAAGTAGGGCACCCCAAGTGATGAACTGAGTGAACTCCAAAGTAGGGCACCCCAAGTGATGAACTGAGGAACTAGGAGGGAATGCCGAAGGCTTGCTTCTATTTATTTTCAAGTCTAAAGTAAAGAGTTTCAGCTTTACCACCACTAAAATAGTAAAGCAGTACATGTAATATCGATAGTAAGTATACAGTGGCTGAGAGTGCACACTCAGGCTTTTGGTTTTGTTTGCTAACAGAGTATTTTGGAGCTAACTCTTGGAAAGAAAACGCCTATGTGTCTTGTTCCAGCTGTATCACACCCCCCCCCCCACCAACCCCCGCATCTTTTGCTAGAACTAAATGATCATTCCCTGGTTAAAGGAATTTGACACTTAGGAGAACCCAACTGACTCTGTTTTTCCCTTCCTTATGCCATCCATCTGGCATAACACTTGGCCTTGTTCAATATTGTGCCAAGACCTGACCAGATAATAAAGCTGTTTGAGAAGTATCAAGTACACGTTGCCATGGAGAGAAAGAGGGAAGTGTGTAAGATGTGTGTCCCCTACCCATAGTTAATGTATGTGGGAGTGCATACACTAGGCAAAGGGGAAATGCTGGAGGACTCATGGATGTGATGCCAGGCACAAAGCTCTGCAGCCTGAGGAATCAGGGCTGCTGAGAAGTATCTTCAAATGGCACTACCCCTCCCCCAGAGCTGCAGAAAGCAATGCAGTGAGTCAGGTCTCGGGAGAAACAAAACTCAACTCTACTACTGTCCTGGTTGGGTGAGCTTGTCTTGGGCAAGTCCCCAGCTATCCCCACCTTTTACCCCAGGAAGACAGTTCCCCTGCTGCACAGAAAGGGGCACTGGGTGGTTTTGGAGAATTCTACATGTTCTGAAGTAGCCCTGGGCCTTAGTGAAGGGACTTCTCTAATAAAAACAACTAATGTTTTGAGTTTATAGTGAAGTTAGATGGGCTTAAAGTATCAGGTTGCCACCAAACCTTCCATGGCTCATGACTTTTTTCCTCAGGCACTGGTTGCCCGCATGGTGCTTCTGGACCTGCCAATAGGGAGGGCATGCAGCCACTTCAAATGTCAGTTAAATCCATAATATATGCTGAGGGTAAACAAGTAATGAAATAATATACACTTATTATACATAAAGCTACAAACTATATATATATACATACATATATATGCATAGAAAAGATATGAAAGAACCTACTATGTTTTTTAAGAAAACTTTTAAATGTACTTATTTTATGTTTAAGGGTGTTTTGCCTGCATTTTATGTCTATGCACCACTTGTATGCCAGGTGCCTGAAGAGGCTGGAAGAGGATGTCAGATTCCCTGGAACTTGAGTCACAAATAGTCAAGAGCTGCTGAGTGGGTGCTGCCTGGGTCCTCTGGAAGAGCAACAAGTGCTTTTAACAGCAGAGTCATCTCTCCAGCCTCTTTAAATTCTATTACGGTGTTTGTTTGCTTTAAACAAACTATTTTAGTAATTAAAAGTGAAACTGTTTTTAGACTAAACATCAAAGTCTTGTACAAATACTTCATAATCTCTGTAAGAAGTGGCATCAGCATCTTCAGGAGGCAGCTCTGCTGGAAACAAACCTCTGGGCCCTGGACTGGAGCCTCTGCAAAGGGTTGCCAGGGCCCAGAGTCTCTGTACAGACCAGGGCTAGATGGGGGCACCTACTCACATCATTTGAAAGTTTCACTGAATTACCTCAGGTAACTGGGGTTTCCCCAGCACTTAATGAGTTTGATTTTCTCCACAAGGCTTTTGAACTAAATGATCTATAGAGACCTTTCTACTCTAAAGTCCAATTCTGAGTAACACTCCATGCCAAAGACTCACAGAAGTAGACATGTCATAGGGGAAGCAAGGCAGTCGTTTCATACTCGCCCCAAAGAAAGTGAAATTTGACATCTCTCTCTCTCTCTCTGTCTGTCTCTGTCTCTGTCTCTCTCCCTGCCCCTCCCCTCCCCTCCCCTCCTCTCTCCTTCCATTATTTACTTAAACTTTCTGTATCTGTGACATTCTCCCCTTTATGGGCTCTGATGAGGTACATATACAACTTCCACTTTAGAAGCTGAAAATTCAGATCTTCATTTCCTAGACTCCCTTGCAGCTATGAACAGGCATAAGGTTCTGCATTGGATTTTGGCTCAGGAACTTGTAACCTCAATAGCAAAGGATGCTAAATTTGTTCCAGAGAGTTGTGGAAGCTGCAGTGTGTATACTGCTTCCAGGGCTTCAGTGGCGGTGGCTCTGGCATCAGAGACCAGCAGGCAGCACTGCCCCTGGCCCAGCGGTGCTGCTCCTGCTGTGGAGGCCTTGGTATCTTCAGAGGCTCTGGTACCTATGCTGCCTTTAACCTTGCATCTGCCATCCTTCCACGCCACTCTTATCCTCTAATACATTCTCTCTCTGCTTCGTTACCTGGAGTTGTTTTGGTTTCTCGCAGCAAAAACCCTCTGACTGACACACTCATTATTTTTTTAGAAGAAAAAAAAAGGACATGTACTTTTCTAAAAAGTAGAAAATCAATATATATAAGGGAAAATGTGTTTTTCCATCCCCCTTTTGACCTCTGATCTTCCTAGATCCCTTATTTAGAAGGCATACAACATTACTAGTTCTTATGGCCTCAATACATACTATACTTCTTTTATTGTATATACTCACTGAATATGGTATTGATTACATAAGGATATTTTCATGTAAGTCTTCAATGCAATTTAAGCATATTCCTCATTGGCCCCCTTCTTCCCTTCCCCCCACCTTTCTCTTTCTACTTTCATGTCATATGTACACACACAATGTTATGGATCTACATAAAATCTAGGAACCACTTATGAGAGAAAACATACTTATGTTTCTGAGATTGATTTAGTTCACTCAATGTGATTATCTCCAGTTGCATTCATTTTCCTGCAAGAGACACAACTCTATCTTTCATGGCTAACATTCTGTGTATATGTATATCAATTTTCTTTCTCCATTTATTTATTCCTCTGTCATTGGAAGGCTGACTCTGCAACTCAGCTACTGTGGATAGCGCTGTGCAGGCATTTCTACAGAATGCGCCAAGTCTTTGGAGTCCTCTGGGTAAACAGCTATGAGTGAGTGGTGCAGCTAGTGCATAATCTAGATCTAATTTTAGTTTCTTGACAAACTTCCACACTAATTTGCATAGTGACTGGACCAGTTCACATTCCCACCAGCAATATATAAGGTGTCCCTTTGTCCATATCCTTACAGCATTTGTTGTTATTTTGTTTTCTTAATAACTGCCATTCTGACTCTCAACGTGGTTTTAATTTGCATTTCTCTGATGGCTAGTGAAGTGGAGCATTTTTCAAATGTTTATTGGCCATTTGTGTTTCATCCTTTGAGAGCTGTCTGTCCCTTTCATTAGCCCATTTGTTGACTGAGCTGTTTGATTTCTTGTTTCTTTGTGTTTTCTAGAAATCACCCCTCTGTCAGACATACAGCTAGCAAAGATTCCCTCCTATTCTGCAGGTTGTCCCTTCACTTGATTAATTCTCTCCTTGGCTCTGTGGAAGTTTTCATTCAGAAGGTTCCATTTAGCAATTGTTGGGATTATTTCCCGAGCCACTAGAGTCCTAGTCAGAACACCCCTACCTAGTCCATATTCTGAAGTGTTTTTTCCACCTTTTTACTCTAACATTCTCAGAGTTTCAGGTCTTAACTATATCCATTTGGACTTGATTGTTGTGTAGGATTATAGAGCTCTGGTTTGACTCTTCTCCATGCGGATACCCATTTCTCCCAGAACCACATTGAAGAGGTTGTTTTTTGAGGGCATTTTTGTCAAAATCACATGGCTCTGTTCTATCTCTTCCACTCTATCCCACTGATTATTTAATTGTTGAGATCTTTCATTTCCTTCATTGAGATTATGCCAAGTTACTGTTCTGTTTTGTTTGTTTGTTTTAGACAATTGTGAGTGGGGTTGTTTCCCTGAGCATTCTCCAAGAGTTTGTCATTGTATATAAGAAGCCTTCTTTCTCTTTCTTTTCCTTCTTTCCTTCTTTCCTTCTTTCCTTCCTTCCTTCCTTTCTTCCTTCCTTCCTTCTCTCTCTCTCTCTCTCTCTCTCTCTCTCTCTCTCTCTCTCTTTCTTTCTTGTCTCACTAAGAAGCCCTTGGCTGACCTGGAACTTACAAAGAGTTCCTGTTTTCCAACTTCAGGTACAAAAATGTACACCACCTAGGGGCTGGAGAGATGGCTCAGCGGTTAAGATCACTGGTTGCTCTTCCAGAGGACCCAGATTCAATCCCCAGCACCCACATGACAGCTCACAACTGTCTATAACTTCAGTTCCAGAGTATCTGACACCCTCACACAGACACACATGCAGGCAAAACACCAGTGCACATGAAATAAAAATAAAGAAATTTTTTTTTAAAATGTGCACCACCAGACCAGGTGGAGCTACTGACTTTTTATGTTAATTTTGTATCCTGCCACTTAGATGAATGTGTTTGTTTGTTTGTTTGGGTAGAGACTTTAGAGTGTCTCTTACATATAGAATCATCATTTGCTACAAGGGACACTTTGACTTCTTCCTTTCTTATTTGTTTCCCTTCTATTTTCTTTTCTTATCTTATTGCTATAATCACGTTTTTAAGCACTACATTGAGTAAGATTTGCAAAATCAGGGGACTGGAGAGATGGCTCAGCAGAAGCACTTACTGCTTTTTCAAATAATATTTTTTGTTCCCAGCACCACATGGTAGCTCACCACGCTTATGACTCCAGGGGAATCCAGCACCTTCTTCCGGCTTCCTAGGGCAACTGTGTTCATGTGCAGATCCACACACAGATGTAGACACAGACCTAGACAAGTTTCAAAACTTAAAAAAAAATAAATCTTTATTTTTAAAGATTAGAGAAAGCATACCTCCTTGTTTTATTCCTAATTTTGGTAAGATGCTGGGATTTTCACCATGATATTGTCTATAGATTTGCCATATATAGCAAGAAGGTTGTCATATTTTGTTGAGATACATTCCTCTGCTCCTAGTACCTTCAGGGATTTTAGCATAAAAGGATGTTGGATTTAGTCAAAAGCCTTTTCCAATATTAAGGTGATGATGTGATGTCTGTCCTTGCATATATTTATGTTATATATTACATTTATTGACTATATAGAGTATATTAAACCATCCTTGCATTGCTCCAGAGATAGTCTGTGTATACACAAACATATCCTTATTCTTAAGAAAATTAATACAAAGGTCACCATGCATGCACATAGTGTCATTCCATAGATATTTTTCCATAAGTTGTCTTTTAAAATTAGTATGTATTAATTGTGCAACCTAATGGGTTCCCTGTGACATTTTCAGATATGGATATAAGCACTTTGATCATATCATTTCTTTCTTTCAAACTTAACAATACACATTAGAAATAATTGCATGAGTATAAAGCTGCTTTGTTCTTTTCAATGAGAATTATGACTTTCAATAATATAGTATAATTTATGCAGCCAATCTGCCACTATGAATGGTTGAGTTGCTTACCCTTTTGGGGACTACAAGCTCATGCTTCCAAGATTTCCTTGGAAGCATGCCATAGTGTCCAGTACAAGCAAATTCATAGAATAAATTTCTGATAGAGAAGTTGTTTGTTCAAAGAATATAACTTCTTAATTTTGACAGTACCAAACTGCACTATAGTCTTTGAGGCACTAAAAATGTTTTAGATGCTGGCCTGATAGTGTACACCTTTAATTGCAGCACTCAGGAGGCAGAGGCAGGCAGATCATGTGAGTTTGAAGTCAGCTTGGTCTGCTTAGCCAGTTCCAGCTCAGCCAGGGCTGCACAATGAGATCTTGTCTCAAAAACAAACAAAAAAATAAAGATGTTTTAGACTTCTTTTATCATCAAATCCTCACCTCATCATCTATATCACCATATTTTTATAATTTTGAGGGTTTTGTTATTTAGATTATGTTTGAAGCTGAATATTTTTCTGTATTCAAATGCCATTTATATTTTTAACCTACATTTATGACTTTTATCATGAATTTCCTTGCTGTGGGATGTTCTGTATGGCAAATGTGTTGCTCTGATTAGTCAATAAATAAAACACTGATTGGCCAGTGGCTAGGCAGGAAGTATACGCGGGACTAACAGAGAGGAGAAAAGAACAGGAAGGTGGAAGGAGACACTGCCAGCTGCTGCCATGACAAGCAGCATGTGAAGATGCCGGTAAGCCACGAGCCATGTGGCAAGGTATAGATTTATAGAAATGGATTAATTTAAGATATAAGGACAGTTAGCAGGAAGCCTGCCACGACCATACAGTTTGTAAGCAATATAAGTCTCTGTGTTTACTTGGTTGGGTCTGAGCGGCTGTGGGACTGGCAGGTGAAAGAGATTTGTCCTGACTGTGGGCCAGGCAGGAAAACTCTAGCTACATTTCCTATTGGGTTTTAACATGTTTTCAAATTGTTTTCTAAGAAGACCATATTTCAGTCCATTTTATTTCATGTCAATATTTTTCCTAACTTATTTTCTGTCATCTAACTTTGTTTGCTTTTATTTCATTTTTGTTATTTGTCTTGCCAAAAATCTCTTAATGTATTTTGGCTCATTGCTCTCTACTAACTTAAGAGGGTTTTTAGTTGAGAAACCTCTCACTTCTTAATTCTGAAGTTACAGTGACAGAAAAAATCAACACTCGCTACTTCTGGTTAAGGACAGCAGATTCAACAAGTACACCGTGTGCCACTTCTTCCCAGAACTCAACCAAAACAATATTTTGGTTAAGCAGGACACTCCCGGGGTGTTAAAGCCAAGATAAAGAAAGAAAAGGGGGAAAAAGGCACAAACAAAATAAAATTTCTTCCTCCATGTTCCACACTGGCCATTTCCTCCCTGCCCATACCCAAGCACAGCAACTGCTATCTTCAGTGTGTTTCCAGGATCTCTTTAATGCACCTTGAAGCAAATCACTAGGTCGGTACATGTGCTTTAAAGGAAAAGCCTACAAAGACAAACAAGACACGCAAAGAAAAACATTTATTTATTTATCATGTGTGTGTTGGCTTTGTTACATTTGGATTGATTTGTTTGTGTTGTTTTCTGATATATGGCCTCTGTCACTCTGCAGCCCAGTGTCTTAGTTACTGTTCTATTGCTGGAAAGAGACACCATGACCAAGGTAACTCTTAAGAAAGCAAGCATTGTAGGGTCTTGCTACAATTTCAGAGGGTTAGTCGGTGATCACCATGGTGGGAAGTAACAGGCATGGTACTGGAGCAGTAGCTGACAGCTTTATATCCTGGTCCACTGGCAGCAGGAAAGAGAGAGACTGGGCCTGATGTGGGCTTTTGAAACCTCAAAGCCCACCCCCAGTGACACACCTCCTCCAACAAGGCCATACCTCCTAATCCTTCCCAAACAATTCCATTAACTGGGACCAAGCATTCAAACACATGAGCTTGTGGGGGCTATTTTCATTCAAACCATCATACCCAGGCTGGCCTTAAACTTGTGATTCCCCTGCCTCTGCCTTTGAAGTGCCAGTGTTAATTATAACTTCAGTGCAAGATCATTTTAAAAGCTGGACATAGATGCGTGAATGGTAACTGGATTAAGAGACCCAAGCAGGTTGAGTTCTAGATCTGTGTTTGAGGACACTACAGTAGCACACTTTACCTTTCATAACCCCCAGATGCTAGGCAGTTTATGTACTAAGTATTGAGGAATATGGATGAGGGTAGAGCTAGAGCAAGATGAACTGAAAGCTACCCCAGGAAGCAGTGAGACCCCAGGACTGCCATTACCTGGCTGTAGACTGTACCTTCCATGCAGATTCCAAGGATTAGAAGTTTTTCTTCTGGTGAAAGAGCAAGAACTAAGGAAACCAAGCACAGCTGTATGAAGACAACACCCTGAAAACACGGGAAGGAGACAACACAAAAATTACTCAGAGACCCATCTTAGTTACTTCCCTATTGCAACTTATAAAAGAAAGCATTTAATTCGGGACTTACGGTTTCAGGCGGTGAGTCCATGATCATTACTTCTGGGAGCATGGCAGCAGGCAGGCGGCCATTGTGCTACAGCAGTAACTTGAAACACAACTATGAGACACAGAGAGACAATGGGAATGGTGTGAGTGAATCCTTTGAAGCCTCAAAGTATACTCTCAGTGACACACCTCGTCCTGCAAGGCCACACCTCCTAATCCTTACCAAGCAGTTCCACCAACTGGGGACCAAGTATTCAAATATATGAATCTATGGGGGACATTCCCATTCAAACCGCCACAGACCCTGACTGGAGACCTTGCCTTCTCTCTTCTTCCCTACAGCTATGTTGTAGCACTGAAAAAAAAAAAAAAAAAAAAAACACACAAAACAAAAAACAAAAACAACAAAAAAAAACCCCACTGATGGCTGTCCTGCATTCAGCCAAGATTTCTTATCATATCTAATCATATCCTAAAGATAATTTGGAGACAGTGGCATCTTTATCAAAGAAAACCAAGTACTTGGTGTCCTTAGAGTCTAAGGCTTAGAAAGACATGTGCATATATAGACATCAAAAGAACAGAAAGCTTGTTGTTACGTTTCTTCTCATGAACTTTTAGAGAGCAACAAAAACGAGATTTTAAAATTGAAAACATGGCTGCAGAAACAAAACATCACACCTAGAAAGGAAGCAAGGCGGGAAGATTAGAGATGGACAGCAGGGCAAAAGTGATTCATTTTGGAGATGACCTCAGAACATAGCTGTCAGGGCTGAAGCAAGACAAGGAAGCCAGTGCATCTGACAAGTCCTGGAACTATCACCAGGGTCTGGGCTTCAGTGGAGACTGTGGTGAGGACTGTGTAAAAAATATGCCTCGGGTTTTAGAGGATGGATCAGTAGGTCAAGTGCCTGTTGTGTAAGAAGGAGGATCTTCGTTAGGTCACCAGAGCCCATGAAAAAAGATACCTGTGGTTGTAATGTCTCCAACCCCAGTACTGGAGCGGGGAGGGAGGTCCTGGGGGCTTGCTGGCCAGTCGGTCTAGCTCTAAGAAGAAGCTCCAGATTCAGTGAGAGTTTGTCTCCAAAAGATGAGGTGGAGAGCAGTAGGGGAGGACACCTGACTCGGGTCTCCACAAATGCACGCAGGGTTGAGTGCATTGCCACCAGCAGCAGCACTGTTCCATGCCCTGCGAAACACACACACACACACACACACACACACACACACACACACACACATACATACACACACACACATATATACACACACACATATACTGTGCTTCAAAGTTATCACCTTCAGGGCTGAGGAGGGTATTTACTTTATCTGTGTTTGGTCGGTAGATAAGGGCTCTCTGGGGAAGAGGGCATTAATTTTGCAACACTTCCTGAATGAACTTTCAGTGGCTAGGAAAAAAGGACCAGGCAAAAAAACCACATGACGGGAGTTTAGAAGACAAGGTAATTGCCAAGTGAACAAGGGCAGAGTGTGCATGCCCTCATGGTAGTGTCTATCTCCTCAGGTTTCTCTCTGAGGAACTTACCAAAGGATGTGCCCCACCAAAACAATGGAGTAAATCAAGAAAGAGGAAGAGGTGCAAAGGAATCAGGGTGCTCAACACAGAGTGAAGGAAATCCCCAGGATGTGGCAAAGAGATACCCCAGCTTGATAGCTGGCCAGCAGGCCTGGCGACCCATTGAGTCTGCAAGGGAGCTCATTGGAAGGCTCTAGATCAAGAGCAACTCTTTCCCATTGATAGAATACGAAATTGTTGAAACGGGAAAATCTGGATTGTCAGTGACACACACACACACACACACACACACACACACACACACACACACACACGAGGCCTATGAAAACTGAGACAAAAGGTTGCCAGAGAGAGCAAAACATTTTTGAAGAGAGGCTCTGTGATCAGAACGCATTTATAACATAGGTGGGAACGGTGACTGTTTTTGTCCGTGGTGATGTAAATACTGAGTAGCAGGCTAAAATGATGTAGGTGTGTAAGGCCAGGAAACACATGTGTCATGGATGATGGGCAGGGGTGGAAGTTAAATCCCCAGCTTCTGCAGTGAAAGTCAACGGGGGGGATCAAGAAGTAGCTATTTAGAGGTATGCTAATTACAACAAGCGGCATTAGACAGATAAAGCCTTGAAAGAGCGCTCCTCTGGGGGTGGAGAAATGGGCGGGGAGGAGCATTTGGGGGGAGGGTAAGTAATATAGAGCAACTATTTGGCTTTTAAAACCACGCATACTGAACTTTGATATAAATTACCAATCTATCTGTCTTCTTCATGAAAAAGGGAGGCGGTGGGATGGAAACTGTGCTCTGTTCCCAGCTAATAAGGAAAGTGGGTGGGTAATGAAACTCTCTCGTTCCATTGTTCCTACAGCCTCACAAGCTGGTGTCTTTCTGTCTCCTGTTAGGGCAGAAGGAAACATGTGAGCAACTGGGAAATTTGGACTTTAAGATCTATATAAGAAGACCTGTTCACACAAAACTGACCCAGAATCAGGGCTTGCAGATTTGATTTAGAGCTGTTATTTTTAAATCGCATGGAAATATCTTACACAGTCTTGAAACTAACAGTGTGTGTGTGACTGAAATTGCATCATTCAGCTACTTGGTCCTTTGGAGACAATAGACTGTACACTTCCTTTTTTACATTTATTCAGTTTTTCGAATGTGTGCTGGGGGACCATGCCGAGGTGAGAGGACAGCTCACAGGAGACACACCTCTTCCTGGACCAAGTTCAGTACCATGACGGAGCGCAGGCTATCGGGCTTGGTAGTAAGTACCATTGCCTGCTGGCCCAGGTTCTACCTTACCACCTTCTACCTGTAGGCGAAGTATCCCTGGGAATGAAGCCTCTGGAAGGCAGGGTAGTCATCCTTTCTCTTCCTTCCCCTTCTGGGCACCGGATTCGTTTTACCTTGGAACAATGCTCACAATTTCCAGTTTAAGATAAAGTTCAAGAATCTATTTCAGTGACGCCCCCTCTTTTCCTTCTGTTTCACAACGCAGTGGGGCCAGCTTCCTTCTCTTTCTTCCCCTCTCCGAACACCGATTCTGAGAGTTCTGTGTCTGCCTTACCCTCCGGCTGTTGCCTGAGCCTACTGCTGTCTCAGAGGTGTCGAAGGACTACTTGGCCAGGTGGCATATGCCTGGAACACCAGCACTTAGGAGGCTGAGTGGGAAGGTTGTGAGTTCTCGACCAGCCTGGGAGAGAAAGGGAAAGGGGTGGGGATAGACATCTTGCTAACTGACTGAAATCTGCTAAGTCTCCATCCTTGTCCACTTCCCTCAGCCTCCCCCCATCCTTCCCTCTCCTTCCCCCATGCCTGGATGCCTGGCACCCATCTTCTTTGTGAGTCTTGCTTTGCTTTTCCTTCCTGTCTTATTCTTATTTCATTGACCTTTCCTTCCTTCCCACTCTTTTTTTTTAAAGATTTTTTGAGACAGGGTTTCTCTGTGTAGCCCTGGCTGTCCTGAAACTCACTCTGTAGACCAGGCTGGCCTCGAACTCATAGAGGTCTGTCTGCCTTTGCCTCCCCAGTGAGCCCCCACTGCCCAGCCCCCTCTCACTCTTAAAGAACAGGTGTCCCCTAGGTCCCTGACGCTCCCATCTGCCTGTGTCTGCAGCATCATGCCATGCTCCCCTCACTCATACTCTCTAGTGACGCTGCGTTCCAGTTCCCGTGATGTACTAAGCTCTCCAGTTGCCTTAGGACCTGTTCCCTTTCCCTGGGTCACTTCCCCTGCACCCCCCCACACCACAGCAACTAAAGCCCTCCATCTGCCTGTCCCCTCCCCACCAACTCAACTTTCAGGTCTCAGCCTCGTGTCACTTCCCCCAGAGGGGCTCTCACTAAGTCCCTTAGTTCCCTTCCTGTCCCCAACTATTCTATTTTCACCTTTTCTATGCTAGAAACTTTTTTTCTTTATTTATGCAGGCTAAGCTGATAAGATTTCATTATCTGGGTTGATTTTTGTTAGGTAAATACCTACCTTTCTCTTCAAAATACGCACTCCATGAGGACAGGACCCCTGTTAGTTGTATTTAACGTCATACAGGCAGCATCTAACAGCCCTTGAGACAGTAGGCAAAAGATATTTCTTGAATAATCAAAATGCAAAGCACCTTTTTCATGTAGTGAAATTCCATGAATTTCACTTGATAGAGATTACCCACTGCCACACACACACACACACACACACACACACACACACACACACACA